>JAGVSQ010013714.1:365-10966 GCA_022683975.1 Rhyacophila evoluta
TCATTATTATCGTCTCTGGAGGTGAGTAAGCGGTCCTCGTTTGCTTTAAAATATAGTTGTTTTCATAAATTATTAATACAAAATATAAGCTCCACAGTATTTGCTCGTCTAATTCCATTTTCTATCATTATTAACAAAGCAAACATATTCTATGCGATAGATTTAGAATTTAAACGGCTTTAACAAAAATAATTTATTAATTCAATATTGAAATTTTCACTACGTTTTTTCTTCGAAACAATATTTTATCACCTTTAAATATATGTGTACTATTTTTTAGTAATAATATGCATAGTCGTTATTGAGAATCATTTTTACTGTAGATATTATATATATATATACTATAGAAGACCATCGATAAATGTTGCAATATAATAAATGACAAGAAATATCTAGAAGTTTGCTTAACATATCTTATTATAACATAAAATTTATAAAGTACAATTTTGTAATTGATTAATGCTGATTTAAAAAACGGTTAAATGTATTTAGAAGATTTTTATTGCAAGTTAGTAGCGATAAATTTAATCATATTATAAGTACTATTTAAATTTTGTATTGATCATTTTATGCGTCACGGATTTCGCCTTTCGACATTTTAGGTATCTTTCAAAATGTATTTCAAATTAGTTATGATCAGTTGAATCATCACATTGAAAATATTATAAATATAAATTATTATGCATTCTCATAGTTACTACAAGACAAACACATGTTTGATATTGGCATGTTTATCTAAATGAAAATACTGCAAGGTCGTAGAATCATTTCCGGTAACCTGTGAGCGACGGATTGTCAACCACAGATTTAACATATAATATGTTACTAAAGCGACATTTTTAACCAACAAATCAAAACGAAATCAAGTGACTTAGACTTTGCCTTGCCGTTCTAATGTCCAGATTGCGCACCGTACAAGAGCGCCTGAGTATAATGGGCGCATTTTATAAGAAAAATGAAATAAATTCATTAGTATTTTATACGCGCAATGATATTTGGATACTAAAAACAAGTATGCTATAAATATATAAGATATATAAATATAAAATACTTTGAATAAGACTAGAACGTTCAAATTTCCAAGTTATAAATCAGTGAAAATATGGATCAAAAAACTTTTTGCACAAGGGCGCCTATAACCTACGATGCAGTACTGCTGGTGATTTAAAAAATATTGCTATCTGAAAAAACTGCTATTCTTATATTATACTTTATTCGCTTGTCTATGAATAATGGCTAATATAATTAATTTAAAATTAAGAATTCTGAGATATACTCTTAATACCGTGATTTAGGATAACAAAATTTGAATAAAAACATGTATAAAATTACATCCAATCCAACTTACCTAAAATAGTCACTGTACTATATTAATACCCGCAGCAATTTCGTTTAACATAGCCATTGCTATATTATATAGTGATAGAATAGCTTTATACTTCTACCAATACTTACAACTTTTATCTTGTGTATAAATAAATCTATTAACCATTTTAACTTGTTTTTATTTTCAGGGCTGGGGGGTGATCCTTGCGGTCCCTCATGCCCCGGCAGCCTAGTCCAGCTCATGCACGATTTCCCATCGACCAAGTCGGCCATCCCTAATGGAGAAGTCACCACCAAACACAATACTAAAGAAGAGGTTGTTGTTGCCGGATCTGGAAATAATACTGCCGTAAATGTAATCGGAAATCCAAGATTCGAAGTCTGCCCACAGCTTTGTGATAATAATTTGGGTGAGCGAGGTTATTTTTACTATTCTGCATTTATTTACAGGTTGGCAATTTGTAATTTTATTGTAGTATGTCATTTATACTGGCGTTAGGCTGGAAATTTTCCGATTTTTAGGAGAATCTTTTTTTAAGAATACAAAAAACAATCAGCCCTCTCAGGTTTTTGTATTCAGCACAACACCAGATCCTGAATCCGAGTCGAATAAATTTACCAACAATATTTATAACGCGTGTTTGCTTTTAATATGCATTAATTAAAACATTTACGTATTCCAGGACACCCTCTCTGTTCTTGTGTCGCAACGCCGTCAGTCTCTGATTCTCCATCCTGGAGTTCCATCTGCTCCGCTTTCTGCCACTCCACGTCTCCGTACAGACCCAGCGGCTGCCCACCGTGTGAGGAAACCGAACAAATGATGAGTCCACAAATACAAACCTTCATGTTCTCTACTTCCAATTCTGACGTTTGGGTGCAATGGTGCTCGTATCAGTGCAGGCGCGGCGACGGAGGGGCCGCTTGCAACTGCGATCAAGCACCGCTGTTTTAATCGCTCAGAGGTTTGATTCGGAATTAGATGAATGGATTGAGTCAGAAACATATATTTATTTCTGTTTTACAAATCATATAATCATATAATTTACGGTTTTTGATAATTTATACTACGCTTCAGATCTACTGTCATATAAAATCATTAAATAATAATGTTCCCTCGTAATTTAACAGACAATTTTCAATTAACTGATCAGCCCAAAATGACAATATTGCAAAATGTTACCAAAACTATCTTACACATTGTTTTTGGAGTATAATGAATAACTAATCGCACGTGGCTTATAAGCCTATCTAAAATGCGTTGAAATACAAGGAAGCATAATTTATTCGACGATAGTTTACATTGGATCGATGCTACGGATTATTTACAATACTGGCTGTAAAAATGAAACGTCAAATTTAACTACAATACGTTTTGTGGTTAACTTTTTCACGCGATTTTCATGCATTATGTATTGAATAAAATTTTGTGGATACATTTGATAAACCAACGTGGGTTCCTATTTCAAAATTTAAATTACATACAGATGTTGTATGAAAAAGAATGAGATGTAAGATATGAGTAGGTCGGTTATTTTATTCGAACGAAATTAATTCTTACATTAAAGAAAGCTTGCTTAAAACATCATCAAAAGAAAACCATATCGTCATATTCTCAAAAAAATCTAACCAAAATTCTAAAGATGCTTGCGTATATAATTAGTCAATAATAAATAATGTCACTTTTTATAATAATTTTAAGATTTTTAGGTTAATTTTTAAACGTATTATTATGTCGGGGTGTGCAATGATAGTCAAAATATAAATAAAAGCGCTGGAAAAAGATCTTTTATTTTGATGAGATGGCAAAGATTATCCATTTTAATAAATTGCACTTTAAACTTATATAAAAATTTATTACATACAATTATTTTTATCATATTGCAAACATTAATTTCATATGCTATATTTTAATTACTTATTGAAATATTTTATCCAATTATTATTGTTAACCATTACATATGTTTCATTCATACTTTATAGATTTACTATCATTAAATTTATTTTGAATTCCTTATCATTTGTTTTATTTTTATTCCTTTTGTTTTTTACCGCTTAGTCTTGTGTTATTTTTATATTTTATTAATTCTTGAAGATTGATTTTTTTATTTATTTGTCTATAATATCTGTCATGTAAATACGAAGGTAAAACATTTTAGAATTAAGCATAACAATACTTATAGAGCATATCAAGTTTTATTGATAGGTTAAAAATTGTCTATTATCACCAAGAACAAGATTAAAAATTTGAAAAAAGAATGGGCGGGAAATGTTTAAAAATGTTCTTTCCAATTTTTAAATATTATTTAAAAAATTATTATTTTTGATAGTTAATAAGATTAGCTATAGGAAATCAACCAAGAATATAAAGATAAAACACAATATCACGAAGGGCTTCCAAAGGTGTAGGTATAAATTATTAATGTTAGATAAGTATTAAATGTGTACGTGTATGTGAAGAGTATATATTTTGTATAATATAATAATAAAATATACATAAAAAGATGGCGGGATGAGTGTAATATATATTTTACAGTAAATTGAATCCAAAATTTTATTTCAAAAAACATATCGTTGAATCTTGTTTATTTTTTTTTATTATTATGTATGTATGTTTGTAATGAGTTTCAGAAAATATTAAGTGACTTTCAACAATGATCATTTCTTCATATATTTTCCTATTTAGTTTAAATTTATTATTCTTATATAAATTATTACAACCGAAATTATTGAATAGAGATCCACAAACATATCTATTGTATATAGTCTTAAGCCGAAATATGCATTGATTCGTACATACGAGTATAACCAGAGAGAGACGGCCTAATATAATATAAAATACTTCGTCTATCTATCTTGCGTTTGCAACACCACTTTTGCTTTATACTTCTGTTTTATTTAGATTTCATAAAATAATATGTTTAGTTGTTAGCTGAACAATTATTCTATACTGTATTAAAATATAAGGTCTCCCAAAATGAACTGACAATTAAAATTTGTCGCCATTGTTTTTGCGGAAAAGTCAGAGTAGACATTTTTTTATGAGGTACACAAACGAACAACGGTGGGATATTGTAAAAAAACCACAATAAAAATGGCAGCAAATTTAATACGTCAGCTTATTTTGGGGCAACTTATAAGTGAAAATACGTGAATCGGCTTGCGATAACCATAACAAAAGTCATCGATATTTGTACGAATCAAAGCATGTATTCGGAAATTACATTAGTCGTATAGCATTAGTTAAGTTGCTTTCATTAATAAATGTTATAATTATGGTGATTAAAGATGCTATGATCACATATCACCGAGCGAATGGAGTCTGTAAACTGTATGACTGTAGGTATAGTAATTTTCACATTCAAAGAATATTTATTATTTATATCAATTATTTTTCAAATGGTTATAATAATTTAGAATTTGGAACAATACAAGTAAATATATATAGTGGTGTTCTAAATCGAGATGACATTTTAAATTTGCCGCGATTTTTTGAGGCGGAGCCAGTTTATAAAATTTTGTTTGGTGTCATTAGTAAACGTTGAGGTTAAATTATGGAATACTACACAATCGAACAACGCGTAGAAATTTAAAAAAAACATTTCAAAAATTGTGAATCGTTAAAATACCTACTCACGGAAAGTCAAATTATTTCATTATATTATTTCTCTTCCAGCTTCATCAGTATTTTATAATTATCCGCAAGTATTAAATTTGTTAAAAAATAGATATCAAAAAATGTGTTTAAGTTTTTGATTTTTTTTTCTTCTGCTGAATGGATGTGTTTGTTAGTGATGAAAAAATGGAATTGAATGTTCGAAAAGGATTGAAATAATTATTAATAAATATAAATCGTAATTAAATCATCTTATTAATTAGTGTATCTCAAACATTCCTGTCTACGAGCTACTGTTGGACATTATTCTAACTTCCCTTTTCAATACAAAGTTTATAATAACATAAATAAAAAAACAGTGGTCACTAAACTACTGAATTTTTATTTTACAGTAGTCTCAATTAAATAAAATTTATCGTATACACACAATATAAAATATAAAAATGTTGCAAACTGGCGAGACTATTAAATATGGCAAGATTATCTTTTATTCGAATGGCAGAGCTTTACATGAGCGTTTGAGAAACACTGACCTAGCTAACGCAAAAAGTCTCGAATTAGTCATAAAGCTTACATTAATAGTCGAGATCATTACACTGTACATAGTTTATGAAAATTTAAGTTACTCAAATCGTTTAGATATTGCTAATTATAAACTGTTATATTTAAAAATATGTTTAATACAATGATCAATATTTAAACTGAGACTTTTTGCCATAGCAGGGATCTAAATAAAACATATCGTCATTAAAATACAAGAATGACATCCCGGCAAATAAAAGACGGGGAGACATTCATTTCAATCCGTGTATTTCTTTTGGTAGCAATAAAAATATCGAATACATAAATAACAGTTAGAATTAACGTATTCTAATGATGTATAATATATTATAGTAGTACTTTAAGGAAACCTTTATTTTTGTTGATAATACAAAATTAATCAACTATCAAATTGGAAAAATACTTATTTCGAGTATGGTGTTTGTTTTGCAGTAACCCAAAATAATTTGAATAAAAAATTATAAGTGTTATTTGTTTAAGCAATGTTTTTAATTTATGATATCGAGCTATTTTCGGTAAAAGATCGTAAGCGACAATTTGGCGATTTTCGTTATTTTTTTTCAAATCAGTTCAAAATAGATATCCGCATGGACTGGCAAAAAATTGTAAGGAATGCAGCAGCCAAAGTCATAATTTATGGATTTTTCATTTTATCGTATTATTTATGTTTTAAATTTCATCAAAAAATTAACATGGCGAAATATCGTCATATAATTTAAGACTCAGTATCTTATACCGAAAACGGCTAGATATTTAGAATTAATTTATTCCATTTCGCCCGATCTTAAATCTGAAATCTTGTCACACATTTGATTTATATGATCGTATAAAAATAAAATAAAGTATCCAAGTTTTAAAACTTAACTATCAAATTGTATAAACATACTTACGTAATATTAAAAACAATTTGTTCGTCAAGCATGTATATTTACAGTACTTCAGCTGATGTGAAGTTGACGACTTTCTTTTAAAAAATCCACAATGTCAACTTTGGATATATAGTTTAAATTATTGCTTGCTATTGGTTGAAAAAAACTAAGTTAGGACCGTGATAGAAATATCTGGTAAATACTGTTGTGAATACGACAATAAATCTGTATAAAATAGATGTAACTAATATTAAATTAAATAATATAATAATGTACAATTATATACCCATATCATATAAGTGTTACATGCTTAATATTAATGATATTGTAATCAAACATTATATTATAATATATTTCATCTTTACCAACCCGGAATACGTAGCTATCTCTAGGAAGGGCAACTTTTTGGAAAAGCGTTTTCAAATATTGCTAACTTTTACTATATATAATATTGTAGATTTTTTTTGAACCAAATCACCATCACATAGTTTCTAGATAGTGGCATTTGGAAGTTTTACTTCTTTTGCTACTAACAAACACACATTTACTTACATCTCAACAAATAATTCACACTGAGCAATCAAAATTACTGATCTGGTTAATTCCTATACCAATATTCCGAATATGAGTCCAACTCAATTTTGCTCATGGGGACACTTTGTTCAAACTGATTCTACTATCAGGATATTTGTTGATTTATGTATATTATTTATATATATATTCATGATCAATTATTTTAATTGCGTTAAACTTAAATAAAGTCTAAATATACAATATAATTTTCAATAATATTTTTTTTAACACAAGATTTGCCTGCTTATTCCGGATTGGTACTGATATTACCCATACTTTAAAGATGCTTAATGCTACTGTCAATGTATTTTTAAGTTTTCTTTTTTCAATTGCAGTTTAAGGTATCAATTTAATCATTTCTTCAACTTACCGTAATTATAATTAATTATTTTCAATTAAATTATGTCTAAGAATGTAATTTTTGATTTCGCTGTTGCTGATGTTGTGTTAGGTGGGATTATGTTAGGATAATAAATGAATGTTAATAATTTTGCATGTAAACGTCAAAAAATGTCAATGACAAGATAAAGAGAAAGGCTGTGAAGAAAACGCTTTTGCATGAAACCCAAATAACATGCTTTTTCTATGGTATTGTCACTTGGTCAATTAATCAAATATTACAATAATTTGTCGAGCAAAAATTGCGGTTTCATATCGGCGTCAATTATTTGATTTTTTTCTAAATAATGAATCTGCCACAACTACAGAAGCCAAAAAACACGTTTCTATATTTGAAACGATAATCTCATACTATGGAGTGTAATAAAACAACAATACAAGATTATAATTAAGTCTTTCCCCATATTATATTAATCAAATAACCGTGTTGTTTCATTTTCGCTTCATTAATCGAAAATGGTATTGTTTTACATTCATAACAAACGCAGAATGTATAATAATTATGATTAAGGCTGTCCTAAATGAGCTGTCATTTTAAATGTACCTATATTTTCAAGGCAAAACCAGATTTAATTAGCAAACATTAAATTTATGTACACAATCGAACAACGCGTAGAAATTGAAAAGCTCATTTTGGGACATTCTGTATATCTTAACTTAAGATGAGGAACTGCGTTTAATACACATGTAATCAATTATTATGTAAATTTAACTTATCACTCAATTGTGTCAATTTAAATAAAAAATATTGATTGAAATAAGCTGAAAAAAAACTAGGTTTGCAAACATCTGATATCCTAACTATTTATTTGAATAAGACTGGTATGTTTTTATATTTTAAAATACTAACATCGATTGGTTTTAAGCTCAGCGTTATTTAAAAACCATAATCTATTATACTAACATATTGTACGTCGTTTTTTTCAATCCGAGATTATCTATTTGCTGCATACTTATTGGAGATAGTAAAAGGCAAAATTCGCACGACAATTAATATGTACACGTAAGTTTTGAAGTATTGATGGATTTTCAGCCGTTATATGCTAATTTGTAAAATCAAGATCTTGAAATAGTTATTTTTCAAAAAATTCAAATCAACTTTGATGAATAATCATTTTTTAATACAATATTTTTCATTCTATAGATATAACATTTAGAAGCAAACATAGCTATTGTATTGATAGTGTATTTTTTCATGAAGTTAACTTTGTAAAAAATTACTGCTGTTTCATAAATTAATTAAGCCATTGATGATATTAAATCGAGAATAATATTATCTTTAAAATCTATAAATTCAACCGTGCATTGTTATTTTGATTTTCACAATATTAGTAAATATTGAAAGATGCAGATCGATTTGTAATAATTACCAATTTAGAGATATTGTTTTAAATATGATTGTATTTATCTTGAATTAATTATATATGTTACCAATCCAACCTCGTGTTTTATTCATTTTATGAAATTACAACAAATAATAATATGTATTGTATGTAGACTCACCCAGTTGTTGAATGTCGCTAGGCAAACTAATTTAGACATAGATTTAATACTTTGAATGCTAAAAACAATGTATCATCGTTCGTGATATCAACGAGAAATGCTATCAATGTTCGTTAAAAAAATACACACAGTGAATATGAATGATGGTATATTTAATAACAATGCAGTTTTTTTTAAATAAAAAAATACCATTAATGGTTATTCGTGGTTACTTTATAACTGTGAGCAATACTAGATACACAATGGCTTAAGCGTTTGGCTGACAATCTTCGCGAATATAAATGTATGTGTGTCTGAATAAGTATTCCCCTTGTATAATAGAAATATATACAATTTTAGTTGAATGTCTCCCCGGTAGCGTTGAGGTTATCGTGCGCGCCTAGGAATTCGTGGATTGCGGGCTCGATTCCCAATCCAAATAAAAAGATGCAGAACTGTATGCCTATTGGGATGAGCAGTTATCTGAAAAACAATTATTCTTTTGGGTCTCACGTTTCCTTGAAACTTCTACTTTCGTCCAGAATTTGTGGGTTCTTGTTTTTTTTTTTAGATTTCACACAATCTTAAAATTTCTACTGTAGTTTCTCGCTGTTGTGTTTTTGGTTCACGCTACCTAAATATTTATTTGCTTTTAGGCTTCCTTAAATGTGAGGTCTTAGGAGCGCGCCTAGTGCGTCTATAAGTAAATCGGCCACTGCTGCGATGTGAAGACATGTCTTGACAGATTTTTTCGCAAAAAATATTTCTCAGTCATCTGCATAACTCAATAGGCATGCAGCTCTATTTTTTTATTTTGATATACTAACACATACTATAAAAATGATATGTTAAACTTTAAAAATTCATTGACGATTTTGTTTTGAAAAATTTCCGTCTCCAAAGTGCTTATTTTGAAATGGTTATTCTATTGTCAAAGAAGTTTTGTAATTGATAATTAATAATTCATGCGACATTTTTTATCACACGTAGCTCTTCTTCCGTGGCACTTAAAATGGCAGCAGGAAGCAAATCAGTAACCTAACCTACGTATTATATTATTTGCTGATATCATTAACATATTTGCTATCGACACACGTCAATCCTCAAATATCAATGAGTGCAATTATTTTGTACCCGTAGCCATGTCAAGATAATGGATTCATTATAAATATGCGATCAATATATTTTGTCATATTTATTTGCAATCTTTATCAATCGTGGGCGCGTAGATTTAATTAAACTTATATTGCACTGTCAACGGGTGACATAAGGTTTCCCAAATGTTGAGGACACACAAATATAAATTGACAGCGTGTAGTAATTCAAGATCCCCCATTTAGCAGAGCTTAACGATATCACTAGTTGAATGTCTGTCGCTTCCAAATCCTCCAAATGATCCACAAAATTAAATTGTATTTAATGGTCCAACTTTTTTACCAACCAATTTATTAAAACATTCATAACACACAAAAATACGTACAGCGTAGCCGAGCCAGATCTAATTATGTCTTATAATTTTTATTTAAGAGTTCTCATCTCCCTTTCGTAGTTTAGTTTAACTGTACCTAGTTTCCCGTTCCACCACCCACCATATGTCTACAATCGTACATCGTGGCGTGTATAAAGTGAAGTACCAGAAGTTCCCTGGATTACAGTTAGCGTGCAATAGTGTTTGCAATGCTTATGATAATCAAGCCAACAGCTTTAGCTGCACCACAATAAATTGACCATCAAGATAAAATAACGTACTCGTAGTTTTTCTATTATACTTGTTG
>JAGVSQ010013715.1:0-10964 GCA_022683975.1 Rhyacophila evoluta
AGAATTATTTGTCAAACAATTGCTCAACCCAATAGGCATTCGGTGCTGCATTTTTTGGATTTTTAAAAAACCGACAGATGTGGGAATAAAACCTGCAGTTTACTGATTACTAGGCGCGCACGCTAACCTCTAACCTGGTTTTAAAAACAAGCAACTATTCGATATAATATCGATGACTTAATTTATATTCTAGCCAACTTTTTAAAGTATTCAGTAAATTTGGTGCGTTTTGTGTGCGTTGGAAAAATTATGGCTGAATATAATAGCGTTAAAATAGGTTTTTCAATCACGTGAGTTAGCCGGTTTACAGATGAAGCTATAGATATACTGTTTCATTGTATATTATTATATTATAGTATAAAAAGCATGCCGTTAGCTAGAATATAAAACACATTTAGCATGACGAATGTTTAAAAAATGTATTTTCTAGAATCTTGCTATCGTTGGACATTCTTGAATTAATAATAAATGTATCAACGAGTTAACAGGTCATGTTTCTTTATTTATATTATGCAATTAAATGAAAATATTCCATGCGATGTATAATTTAAAATTAATATAATGATGAATATTCAACTCGGCGATTGTTTCTGAGAACGAAATATTTCACAGAAGCTTTTCCATTGGCACACTTTTATTCTTTGCACAACCAAGTTGGTTTTTCCTAGATTATTTAGGACACGGCGTTGTATATACCTGAAACGATCACTCACAAACGTGCGAGTTGTTTTATAATATACTACAAAGATTTTTTTATTATCATATACATATCATTTGTAATAAATATTTAATTAATTATTAAATTAAGACCAGTGTAGCTTTTTATGAAGAATCAATTAATAATATTCGAAGTTCAATGCATTTTTATCTTGTTTTTCTTCCATATCCGCTCCCTAAGTTGAGATGTGCTCCTCCAAGAATCCCTGTCGCCTGCCGGTACTCTTGCGTCCTCCCAGGTCATACCTGCATCCCGTAACTCCGCCGAATACATTCTATAGATAGTATTTAGCGGCCTTCCGGCTATAAAAATATGGAGGTCAGGTTCAGAGGCATCCGAAATGCATTTTTATAATTCATGCATATTTTATAACTTTAGATTGTGGATTTAGAGTTTTTTTAGATCTTTCATTGGTGGTATCTTTGTCTCATTATTTAAGATACTTACTCTTAAATATAATCCACTAGTAGCACCCACAAGGAAAATCAGAATAAGTGTCGAAAAAGAGATGTCATTATCCGGATATTTGTTAATTTTATTTTTTATAATGAAACAAATACGTATCTCATCGGTTTCACAAGACTGATAAGCTCGGCACTAAACTTAAAGTGTTAGTAATGATCCCTTGGATTACCATGTATGTATATATTATGTAAGAGAAATAATAGTTAAGTGTTGAAGTTAAAGTTAAAAAACGTGGTTGAATATTTATTTCTTTAGTATATTTATTTATTTAGTATATATACAGGAATAAATATTTTGTACAGTACGCTTAGAAATATTATTTCAAGCTGACGCTTCTTGCGAATACAATCATGCTATTAAGCCACTTACGAAACCGACAGAGTTCAGACTACGTGTGAGTCAAGTTTCATAATACGCATAATATATTGATTTTGACAATGATAAAGGTTTGAATTTTTTAAAATTGATATGTGACTAACTAGTCGCCAAATCTATAGAGAATTGATGGAAGAAAAAAAATATATTTGACATACCGAAAACAGTCCACTTTATATTAACATGTTATTGGATTACAGAATTTTGTAAATAGTGTATAGTGGCGGTATATCAATTATAGAATAATCAAAATCAATAGAATATCGGTATAATGGACCCCGATATAACGGACAAAAATTCGTAAAGCAGTAAAGTTCAAAAATTGGATAATCATTAGAAGAGTTTGATTGATGATCAAAATGCGGAAATAGTTTTAGAAGTTCCCAAAATTTTCCCACTGTGTAAATCCATATTCTTCACTTTTCCACGCGGACATGGTAAATATAATATAAATGAGAGAGTTTGAATCTTTTCCAGGCAACACCGGGTAATAAATAGTAATTTTAATACAAGCAATATAGAGCTAAAGCTGTACGGCGATGGGTTGATCTGCAAACCAGGTGACTCTTTGTTTTTAGCTAAGCTTTATTTTTTATATCATACAATGCACAATAGTCGCATAAAATTGAAATATGTAAAGTCATCCCCACACGCACCCAACTCCATACAGTAATAAATATATTTGCCAAAGTTTATTGTTGCTCCTGATTATTTTACACTAATGGAGCTGGAGGTTTGCAGATTTAGCCATCGATATCTTGCAAATATGCCGAAATGTATTATATGCTATATTAAAGATTTTGCTTCGTGGCTTGGAATTTTCCCGCGCTCGCACGTAGGTGAATAATTTGATCTAAATAATCACGTACAACAATATCAAAGTGCATAAATTTTGTTGGCATTTGTTTCCATACTCGTAGAAAGTATTAGCTTATTTCATTTGATTATTTCAAAGCAGCTATTTATCATATGGGAAAGTAGTCGTGGAAGAAATTTTTAAATGAATATTTGACTAAGGATATTAAATCGTGTATATCCGTATATACCGGAAGTAATTATAATATACGTCGACGTCTGGTACTATTCTATATATTTTTATTGTGATTGTTTTGAATGCGTTACATAAAAGATTGTGAGTCTAAATTGCATATTACGAATAGTTTCATTTTAGCAGAGGAATCGCGAGTAAAAGGTGAAAATTACGTTTATTTTATCAACAGAAAAAATAATTTATTTGTATGTACGACTAAGCCAAATCGATGCACTATCACTTGTGAAACAGAATGTTGTTTTTATTGCCTTCATCCGTATATATTTGTCAATAATAGTGGTATACAACATTGGTATTAATAAAACATTCAACTTAAGCATAACTGACAAGATGTTAGTGTATTTCTAAAAGATACGTGAAATATCTGGAGATTGATCTTTGATCATTTAGTGAAATTATCAGAAACATACAATTATTGCAACTGCGTGGTTTGTTAACTGAATAAAATGGAATGCAAAGTTTGTTTAATGAGGAGATTTGAACCACAGATATAAATATCAAATCTTCTGTGAAAATATCTTTGTTGACTATTAAAAACAATGCATCGAAAATGTTAATATAATTACGAATATACGTAATAATTTTTAAATATTATAACAATACACCTTCGTTTAATTAGTGCTAGTTTTAGTTGCTAGTAGTTAATTTAGTGCTAAAAGCATTTTATTAAAATCTCGCTTTGTTTTTTGTTTACAGGATCAATGTCCTCGTAAAATTGTAGAAAAATCTTATAATGAATCTTTTAAATGTTTTATTTGAAAAGTATTGTGAAATATGAAAACTTTTTAAATTCACACACAGACACAAAATATATAGAATCGTGACAGACACATGTGGGCGTTATGTGTTGCTTTTCGCATACATGTATTGTAGCGACACTTTTATAAACTTTCGATAAATCCGAAAATCAAATCAATGAAAGAATTATTTTTTAATCACCTGGTCACCGTGGGATATGTATATATACATAAATACTATAAACGGTGTCTACAATAATTAAATGTGACCAGACTTCTCTGTGCAGTATTGACTTTTATAAACTATTTATTGAAGAGACTTCATTTCTTTTTTCATGGATAACCTACTGGCATACAAATATCAATAAATTAAGCTAATGACTAATGTAAATTCTTATCTCATGAAGTTTTTCTACATACATCGTTGTATTATTTGTGATTTTGATATATTTATTTTTTGTTACGATGTACGCTCCATAATTAGAGTATATGAATTTACATAGTGTGAAAATATCCACTCCAAAAGTAGAGTATGTATATGGATCTCTGCAATATGAAGACATATTATCTCGATAGATTATTTTTCACGAGAATTGGTTATCGGACAATTGCTTAAGCCGATGAAAATCCAGTCCTGAATTTTCAGATTTTCAGATAGATGGTGGAGTCGAACCCGCATTTCTCGATTACAAGGCGCGTACGCCAACCTCTCTGCTATCAGGGAGATATAATGAATAAATATACCATTTAATTGATTTTATGTAATTTAAAAAATCTATTTTCTCAGTTTTACATTTAATTAATTCAAGGTGTACGCGAAAAACTCAATTGGGGATCATAATGATACGTCAATTATGTAAGATATAAGTATATATCATACTAATTTAGTCATTCGATTGCATAAGACATAAGAATATGCGGTGCTGACGGAAGCCTTCATTTAATACTTGATTGAATACGACTGATAATGATTTAATAGTCTACTAAAAAAGTCAAAGGTCATCAAAAGTAATAAATAAAAACAATATTTTTTATTTCTTTCTATAAGCAGAAAAAAGTTTTATGATCTTTACACAGATCAGAACGACAATATATCAAAGATAAAAAAATACAGAGATGGCGCCAAATTAGCGATATATAACAGTGTAATAATTTTATTTATTATGCATTCGAAGAGAGGAGCATTATGGTATCGGTGCCGAAACAATGCGGAAGAGAGGGACAGAGCACACTTTCTCCCGGAGACGGATCTTGGCAAGTTCTTTGGCCCGTACAAAATGGCTTCATCGACGGTGTTCCTTTTTCAAAAAAGTACAGTTCCGAATCTTACTTAATAATAAACAAACCAACGTAATACGAGTGTTATATTAAACGTTTTTTACATTTTGTGTATAACATAGTGTTACGTAATTATTTAATTTAAATTGGAAATTAGATTTCAATCGTATATGCTCGTATGCATGTACATTTTTGCATATTATAATATTTATATATATATATATTAAATTTTTAATAAATTATTCAATTAATTTTGTGAATATTTAACTGCGCATAAATTGTCTAGTGAATGTGGAATACATGGCTAAAAAGCTAACTGAATAACGGTTTCTACGCCATTAATATTGCATTCTTTGCATTCGTTTATCTTTGTCATACGTTTATATAATTTTAATGTTTTTGAGAACAAGTTTTTATACTTTATAAAGAGAATGAAATAATTTTGGAGGCATGCGAGCAAACGGGACTAATAAAAACTATATAGAAATGATTCTATATACTGGAAAGGTAAAATGTTGTGCTATTTGAAATGTATAATTTTAATTATCTATAAATGTAAGTTTGTGAATTTTAAATAGTCATAGAAGTATACAATTTATTATTATTGATAGTTTTTATTTGTCAGTCAAATTTAGAATGTAGACAGGGAAAAGGATCGCCGTGCCATGATTTTATTAATAATGATGAAGGCATAAATTGAGTTCAAAGATTCGACATATTGGTTTATTAAAGTATGAGAGAGACTCAGTTGAATGAATAATTTAAAAACATGATGTGTTCTATTAAAGGGAGTCAGGGTATGGAAAGGGTTGTGTAGATAATGTATTTTATCTTTGTTGAATAGTACCTTTTAATAATAATATTTAATATAATTTGGCCTAATCCAATATCTGTAATGACGCGTTTTAGCTAAGAAAATGTGTTCTTGTAACATAAAGATGGAATATATATATTTCGAAAAAAAATGGCAAAATAATTTTCTATGCATTCAGTGATATTTTGATGATAATCTTTCAATTGGTCTTTCTTTTGAACTTTCTAATCAATTGGTACATATACAAAGTGTTTTTCTGCGTAGTAGACATTGCCAAATAAACTTTATAAGTTCCTCGATAGGTTATAACTACTAAAATGTCCACTATGTAGACGGAACAAATTGAAGTTATAAAATATGTTTCCACTCATGTACTATGTTTGCTTCGAAAGTGGTGTATATGTATCTACACAGTGTGAAAATATCCACTCCAAAAGAGGAGTATGTGGATCTTCGCAATGTGAAAACGTCTTTACAGATTATCTTTCACAACAATTACTTGTCAGATAATTGCTCTACCCAATGAGTGTCCAGTCCTGCATTTTTGAATTTAAAAAAATGTGAAAAACAGATGTGGGAATCGAACAAACATTCCCCGAATTGCTAGACGCCCACGCTAACATTTATGCTACTACAGAGAGAACTCATAAATAAAAACGGTCTAGTTATTGAAGTGTAGGAGAAAAAAATCATATGTCATAATAAATAATAACAATTCAATACTATAAAATGTTGACATTTCTAAATGCTGAGGTTTATAAATAAAACTTCAACCACAAGGCATACGTAAATTCCCTTTTACGTGAATAGAAATAATTATAAACGTTTTTCACACATATTTCTTATTCCAGCCCTGTGCCACGTAACGAAATCGTAACATCGGTCACCCACCGCCCCACGCATTACGGAATAGCGAATCGTTACATTGGCATAACGTTTTTTTAAACGTCTGTTTTGATGATGCGTCTAATGTAGTGTGTCACACGTAATGTGACTCATAGCCTTTTTGACTCGACTTTAATCTTCTTCGATGACATTATTTTAAAACTCGCCGAGAGAAATTTGAGTGAAAATTTACGAATAAATCAATTTACATAAAAATATACACCAACATAAGCATATATTCTTGAAGATGACATAATTGATTTTATATTTTCGTAGTTGATATCATAAATGAATGCATAAACATGTGTTAAAACGAAAAATAATATCTTATTTCAATCATTGGGGAAGTATGTATAATGTAACGTTATATAATACATACATTTCTATAATTACCAGACTTATCCTCAATGATGTATTTCTTTTAACACTAGGATACAGATTTATGGGTACATGACAAAAACACACATAGATAAACGCGCATAAGACAATCGCGCAAGTATAAAACTGCTCACATATAAATATGAGATATATTTTAACTATCATCGCGTAATTACAGTAGAGGTAGATTTATATATTTAATTTTAAATAATAAATAAATTGACACTTAAGAATTATTGATTCCAAAATTTTAAATATATTTTTGAAATTTCCACAAACTTTTGTCACATATATACATTATTGAAAATTAGTCATCCGTCTCAAAAACTTAAGTTTATATTGCTCTTTTTTGTAAACCTCAAACGACAAACGGATGTTTTAAACGAAATCAGCCACCCGAGTATTTTATTTCCATTCTTTTTATATTGTCAAAATGTTATTATTTAAATAAAATCACTTACGCAAATTCAATTTAAAACTTTTATAAAAATGTATAATGCTCGCGCAATTGTCACATATGCAGTTGCAATATGTGCGTTTGTTCATGTGCGCATTTGTCTTATGTGTAGTTGTCTTGTGTGAAGTTTTTTGGCTGCCGGAATTATATGTTTAGTTTTATTCTATAGCATTTTAGCATTGTTTTTATGGTAAGAATATTACTGGAACAACAGAAATAATAATCCTAGAAGACCAATTAACGGGACCTTCTCTTTGTTTATTTTTCATATAAGTACACTAATAGTATTGATTATAATCTCTGAATAAATCATATATGCGAATTCGTAATAGTGATAATTAGTCATTGTGATTATACTTCGAAAAAGTATGTGCATAAGTCAATACTTATGACTAAATCAGTGGCGGCTCGTTGGATTTATTTTAATTTCATAGCATTAAAAATTAAAAAAAACTTATAAACATGATGACAATTGTTATATACGCTTTGTTATTAGTTTGAGTCTTTATTTTCTTTAATCTTGAAAAAATAGTTTTAAATTACAATAGTTGGTGTTGAGTTGGAGTATTTGTTGAAAACATCCCAAAAAGAATGTGATAAAGATGATTCATTATTTGATCTGTTATACGTCTTTGTACTTTGTATCTTATATATGGATCGTTATCAATCAACTAGATGTATAATATTTGCTCTGAATCAGGCCTTGGGAACTTATTACAGAAATTAATACCAGTTCGATGAAATCAAACCTTAATTTATATGTGAATTATATAGAAATTTTAATTATTGAAAGAAGAAAACCGCTTAAATTATTCGGGACTAATGTCTTGATTGATAATTCTCATAGTGTGGTAAAAACTTAGTCATTAGTTGATCAATAAAGAACACATATCTGACTCGGTTTGAGGTGAGATTTTCCCCGTATTACCTCATGCCTTAATGGTAAGTATACATACTATTTATTCAATTTTAAAATAAAACAAAAAATAATAAAAAAAAAACAAATTTAGCAATGCATCACAATGTCAAGCAGAGGACATAACCTATAGTCAAATTTGAAACCCCATATTGTAATTGTACAAGCAAACCTCTTTTGTTAATCAGTTAGATTACGCACGATGAATAGCATGGTCTCTTAGAAATCTAAATCAAATAAAATTGCCAATATATTATATAAGCACTTCACTGGCAATTTATTATTTATTTCTTTAATAATTTAGGTTAAGGTCCTTTGCGAGCTGTCATATGTCATTTTGAAATAGCTTGGGGAAACACCACGGCCATCTTTCGTAGAATGAAATAAGTTTGAGAAAATCCAAAGGACTCTCGCTATGACATATTAGTGTTATATGTGTCGCTATTATTACGCATATGGAAGGAGTGCTCTTGGAGTTACTGTATTTTAATAACAGCGTTTACGGCTTAGAAAAACCAAAGGTCAAGAAGTATTAAATATAATTTAATTGTTATTTACATTGATTATCTTAGTGTTTAAGTGATGAATAATATTATGCAATAATTATATTACAGGTTAAATTATTTTGCCGACAATATTTTAAATATATAGTTACAATCTCTTTATATCATTTTATGCATGTAAGTAACCTAGCTGTGTGAAATATCTTAACAAATAAAAGCTATCGTCTATTTCTATTAATAATATTAAAAAATCACTATTGCTAAAGTCTACTACAACTTCACTAATATTTTATTAGTAATTCAGTGTAGGTTTGAAGCTTACAGTTTTATGAAAATTTAAAAATATTAAAAATGCAGGACTAGATTCCGTCAAGATAAATCGTCACATTGTTG
This sequence comes from Rhyacophila evoluta, assembly GCA_022683975.1. Taxonomy (NCBI): domain Eukaryota; kingdom Metazoa; phylum Arthropoda; class Insecta; order Trichoptera; family Rhyacophilidae; genus Rhyacophila; species Rhyacophila evoluta. The sequence continues at coordinate 8,971 of JAGVSQ010013715.1, forward strand.
GATTCCCATTTCCGAAGAAAATCTACTTAGGATATTTCTACGACGTTTCGAAGTAATTATATGTATTATTTTACCAGTCCTTTCTGGAAGTGGAGTAAATGGATTTACATATTTTTTGAAAGCTCGCAGACGTATGAATCAAACTAGCAATCCCCGAGGTGCGCAGGCTAACCTTTCAGCCACCGGGGAGAGACTTATGTGATTATCAAATCAGTTTTGATTAATTTGATCTTAAATGAAACTGACTCAAGTACTAAACGTTGATTAAATTGGGTTCATAATTTTTCACCTAAAAGATTGTATAAAAATAATATGTGAGTTAAACTAGACAATATTTACTAAATGCGATGAAATAGATGTCATTAAATTAGTGTAAATGCAGCTTCTCTTTGCTTTTTAATTTAATATGTACGGATGTGAATTGACAGGAAACGGAAAAACACTTTGGCAATTTCATGCAACGAATGCAACACCACAAAGCCATTAGTGAAATTTGTTTTCGCTTTCCATTGAAATGTGATACATAAATATTTCTCACTGAATACATTATATCGTAAACGTGTAGGGAAATGAAAACTTATGTTTTTGACTTCTATTTATTTTTATATATAGCTTATTGAATGATCGTAAATAAAACAATATGTGTCAAAAATGTGTTGGAATGCACTATATTTCATTAACTAAACTAAACAGTCACTATGAAAATACTTGTTTGTCACACCATGTCAGAGATGAATAACATCCTACATGATATTTAGATAATGTGTAACTAATTGTCCACGAACCCGCATTCCCCGGATCGCTAGGCGCGCATGCTACCAACTACGCTACCGGAGAGACTATTCGACAGAGACTCCGAAGGAGGAGTACATGGATCTTCACAATGTGAAGATGTCTTGACAGATTATTTTTCACGAGAATTGTTTGTCAGACAATTGCTCATTTCAATGGGCATCTAGTCCTACATTTTTAGATTTTAAAAATCTGACAGATGGGGAATCGAACTTGCATCCCCCGGATTGCTAGGCGCATACGCTGCCAACTACGCTAACCAGGGAGACACAATATTATATAATATCTAAATGTTTTTTTTATAACTTTCTATTTTATGATTTGTCTCTCTGTTTTTACTTTTATTTTCCTTTTGAATTTTCTTAGTAACCTCATTGACCGTTATGTATAATTCAGATTTCGATAATGTTAAATAATATTGACTCTTTAATGCTTTTTTTTATTCTTCCGTCTGATTCGTTTTCAAGATTAATCACATTTAACGATAGTGAAAATGTGCAACATGCGTTACTGAAGTGTTTTCATAGCTTCTCGAAGAATTTTCTCCCTAGTATACAATTGCGTAACAACGCTTACACGGCGACAGTAATTGAATGTTAATACTTGCTTGTATATAATCTTATGACGTGTATGCATTTACATTTTACAGCACGAAGAAACAGTACTACCAACAGGAAAACGAAAGTGAATTTTGCGAGAAATACAATTTAGCGACTGTCTACCGTTCGTGACTATATTCCATAAATGATTATTCACAGATAATAAAAACGAAATGCAATACTATCACACAACATATTCTTTGATTACTTTTTATTTAATATTTGTGGTTTACGTAATCAATAAACGTAAAAAATATATTACAATGGTCCAAGTAAGAGATAAAAATAAATAAAACTCTTAAAAGAACATTTTGTTTTTTGTTCAATTAGGATATGCTAAGTGTCTTGGTATTCACAGATCGCCGTATATTATTACTACAACTGCATAAAAGATAGTCTAATTAATTACGAAGCTTTGGGATATTTCGTGGCACTACGGGGTACTGCGACGTAAAGTTTGGGAATCTGGTATATATACCGTTGAAGTTTGAGTATTATGGTATAAGTTATACTATTATATAGTCAGAACTATCCTGCCAGTAGTTATACCAATGTGGAGAGCAATGGTGATGTTTAACGAGATTGCCTCGGATATTGGTATCT
>JAGVSQ010013716.1:0-10964 GCA_022683975.1 Rhyacophila evoluta
TTCAATTCCAAATAATAAGTGTCACATAAAATGCAGTTCTAACTTAACCTTATTATAACACAATAGGCAAACAAGTAGGTACAGCAATATAGTTATTTGAAGATTTTTTTACATTTCAATATTTTAGTTTCAACAACCTATTGCACACCATTATTTCACTACAATAAAATAATCATAAAACATTTTTCAAAATTAATATTTGTTTTCATAAAAACAGTAAAAACAATGTTTGATTAATGCGTATTACGAACTCTAAGTCAATTTTATTTTCACTTGATCAATTTTCCTAAACTGACAGCTTGGTGTAACCTACCTACTTATGGTGGGTGTTCGCAATAGTAACAAAATAGAAAATAATTTGAATTGAAAATAAAGATACTATATAGGAAGTGTTACCATTATAATGTGATAATAATATGGCAAATAAATTATATCGTATTCGATCTTCAATTCGATTATAACGTTTAAAAACAGATTCCATGCTGTTATTGTGAAGGATTCACAATTATAATTTATCAAAAATTTATGGAAATTTTATTTTACAGATACCTAGGAAATGTTTTCTTGTGATAAAAAAAAATACAGACATACAATAAGATCGCAAGATTCATTTGACAATACTTTTGATTTTCGGTCACATCCAGTCATTTTAATTTGTAAATATTTACTTATTTTTCTAAAATAGTCTTATTCATAAAAATATCCACATAGTACGTACGATATTTTTAATTATAATTATTTCTTAATAAATATTTACAGTGAAGCATATTGATTTGGTCAAACCAAATAATTTATTTCATTATCTATGTATATTTAATATTCAATATATTTAAAACTTTACATAGAAAGCGGTTTATAATAACCTGAATTTATGTTGGGCAAATAGTTATAAATTTAGGTTTCCATAATTATTCTATAGATTGTATTATATTGATTTTTTTGTTTTAGTTTTGTGAATTGAAAAAAAAATCAGAAAAATATTCTGTATTTAATTTAATATAATATATTACACAAATTTTATATATTTGTTTTTTAAAGTTATGTGGAAAATATTTTAAAATGCATTTTTTTTAATTTTCGGAAAGGTAGTCAGCGTATTGTATTTGTGAAAATCGCTATTAAGAGTTATATTGTATTATGTACAAATTAATAGATATTACATTGTTTATGATGATACTATGAATACAAATTTTTGCCAACATCAGCATATTTAAAATTAATAATAATTTTATAATACTGATACCAAAATGCCCACGACAAAAATTACTCTATCGATATTTTAATTATTTAATGTTATAAATTGTAAATTTTGAATCAATATTTACAGCACTAAACAAAGGATATAAATCAACAATAGCCTGTTAATTTGTAATTATTTTGTACAATAGTCATTAATTAAATTTGATATATTACGTAAAAAATCTAACGAAGCTACTTTTTATAAATTATAACATATCAATAGTTTACAAGGTTAAATTATTTTTCTAGACAATCACAAACGAACTGAGTAAGCTTAAAATCTCACAGACTCAAATAAAACTGAAACAATGAATTTATTTTATCTATTATGTTAGCCGATTGAAATTAAAAAAAACAAATAATCACTTTTATGTAATATTATGAAAAATGTTGACAATATTGGTAAGTACACTACACATTTATACAATATTATGTTGCCTTCTTACCGGAAAAAAAATACATAGTTACACTTAATATCTTTATTCCGTATATATAAAAAAATATTTATTGGAATGGAAATGTATGGAATTATGATAGTATTATTTTTATATTAAATCAACATGCCGAGTATTAAAATACGAATTATATAAAGACTTTGATATGGACAAATAGTAGAAAATTTCACAATGGCTCATTTCCTAAAGTTTAAATAAAAATGTAATAAAAAACCAAATAACAACTTCTTAATAATAATTTTACACCAAACATGGCGAATAACAATAGATAAGTAGTGTTGCCAACTAATAAAGCTAAATAACAAATAATAATCAATGTTCACACGAGCTTAAATTATTATTTTTTTAGATTAGAGAGCAAAATATTCAAATGCACATTTATTATTTGTTTAACTATTATATAAAAAGAGAGCGAAAATCAGCATCTTTTTATAATGTTCCACTTTGTATGGCGGCTGGAAATACAATCACGCCAAATATTAGGTACATTTTTTTATATTCAAATAAAATCATTATTTATATTTACAGTAATAAATAGCTAAAGATTATAAATAATTATTTTATTATAAAAGTTTTCACCACCGAGTGTATTCAGTCGACGAATAAAACATGTACGCCTAAATAATTTACATTTTTTTTTATTATTTATGCTAGCCTCAAAATATTGTATACATACTAATATTGTTTCGTATGCATTCACAAAATGGAATCATTATGAGTATTATGTTCGTTGTAAAATACATCACGAAAAACTAGTTTGCAGATTAATAATGTATTATGGATTTTCAAGAGTCTAATCTATTGAAAAATAGAAAAAGTCAATTGGAAAAAAAATAAATTTTGCAGTGTTGTTGAACGATTTAGTTTTAGTTTCAATTCGTTGCATTTTTTTCAGGTATATATTTCTGCAAAGTTAATACACAAAATCAAGTAATGTAACCGGTGCTCGTAAAAATCTTTATTTAAACCTTAGTTACCTTCTTAATTATAAAATTGAAATGTATTGTGTAATGTATAAGATTATATTATGTTTTGTTCAGTTTTCGGCTCAGTCATACTTTTTGCTTTTGGTAAAGTAATATTTTATTGATAACGGTATATGGTATCGATTCACGAATAGTTGAAAAATCTTTGCAAGATAGAATATTTTAATCACTTAAATTACTTGTATAAATAAGCCATCAAGACGATGAGTGCAGAGTTTTAAACTATTTTTTTACATCTTGTAGTAGCACGTTGAACTATGAAGCGGTGGAGTACCAGTTTGATGAGGGCGGGGGTGCTGCTTTTGCAGTAGGATGGTACAAATGGAAACCAGAAGCACTGGGATAAAATTGTGTTTGCTCTAACGGTGCGGCGTACTCCAGAGCGGAATACACTTGCGGCTTCAAAGGCAAAGGTTGCGATGGCGCTTCGCCACCTGTTAAATAACCGTGTCGCAAAGCTTCTCCGTATTGACCTTCAAATCCCGGATGCTGCTGTTGTTTGTCTCGCGGAGAGACGGAACCCGGTGGTGTCATAGCTGAATGATAATCCATTGTGTATGCCGGTCCGCCGTAAGTGGATACTAAATTTTGAAAAGAGTCAGCGTTTTTCTGTGCGTGCAGCGCTATGAATTGATCACCATAAGCCGAACCTTCACTGCCCGGCGGGGTGGGCAAAGGTCCTGCCGGATGCGGCGGAGGAGGCCCGTGACCTGCGGCTCTTATGACGCTCTCCCTGCTGGCGTATAATTGCCTAAGCAGAGCTGACGCAGGAAGTCCTGGTCCACCTAATTGATGGTGTGCTCCGATCCATTGAATGGTAGATTTATGCTGTTGTTGTTTCAGTAAAGTGTCAGTTGAAAAATCTGTCGGCTGATGTGGTGAGTTTGTTTTTCCGGTAGGGTTTAAAATGGTCGACGGAAGGTGTTTTGACATGGCGTTTTCCAAGTCTTTTACGGAAGCGGTGTCAGTAATTATTTCTTCTGGCGCTACGGCTGTTACTTGCGGGCTGGGAGGCGCCGGCGGAGGTTGCGGGGACAGAGAAGTCCGGCAATTCAAGTCTCCGGGTAATTCAGGAGATCTCTCGATCGCTTCTTGTGGGTTTTCTTGAGCTTTCCGCTTTCTGGATCGCTTAGAAGAGGGTGGCGCCTGCGGTGTTGTAGGAGCAGGTGGAGCCGGCGGTTGAGACCCCGACGAGGGAGGCGGCGGCTGATCAGGTGCTGCAGGAGGTCTCGATCTCGGCGATGGAGGCCTCCCTCCTGTTCTGTCTCCAGAGGGTGGTGCGCCTCCAGCGTCTGGTGATCCTTCACCGTGATCACCACCGCTTTCTTCTCGTTTTACCCCTTGAACTCCTTCTTCTAGTTGGCAGCAATCCATGATGAGATTTGCGTATTCTCGTCCACTGAAAATAAAACAATGTTTGAATTAAGCTGTCACGCCTTCATGTATTAGTATGTAAAATAATATCTAATAAAATTATATATGTACATTCAACAATTTGTTTTGTCGAATGGCTGTATTTTTTCCATTCTTGTAAGTAATTAGCGTGCTTAATTTACGAATGAGCTATTTTTAGCTCCTCAAATAAATTTTAGAATTAAAACTCATTCTAAATGAATGGGTAGTAGTATTCAAATATTATTACCTGATAACATAATTGACGCATATAATATTTTGTTCTTCTGCATTTTTGGAAGAGCAGACGACAGTAGCGCACGTTTGGATCCAGGTGTACCCTCCAGACTTATTCATCAGCCTATAGTAGTGTGTCAGGACCTGACCTTTGTTGATCACTGGAAACAAGAAAAAAAACAACGTAAATATCCAATGCGATAAAGAGCCGATTTCTTAAGCAACCAAAACGATGCTCGCCACGTTTTCACACCATTTTCGACGGCGACAATGACGTTACGAACGTGGAGCTCATTGTGCTACAGTTAGAATTTTACGAAACCTTGTTTGAGGTGCAATAGATTATGCGTGAAAATATAGGAAACGGTGTGACAAGTGTAGTATTATTTAAAGAGCACGCATTGATATTGCATACTAATTGTCAACAAGGTATGCAACAGATGTACCATGATGTGAAAATTAAGTTCTTTCGTTGTGGTCTTAATTTTTTAAACTATGATTACTATGGGGCATATGCTGTTTGTATTTCTCAACGTGTAATTAGCTAAATACTTAAAATATCTTGTGTCCGTGTTCTAAATATTTATAAAAGGCTTATTGTTTTTCTTATATTTGATTTGAGTCCGTGACCTCCGTTGCCTAGCGTTTCATAAGCGGGTACGCTCACCAACTCATCCACTGAGTTAACAAGCTCATTGTATAGATCAACAAAAAACAAATGAGCAAATGGATTTGTTAGATGGAATGACACGTTGATATAACCAAATGATGGTGTTGTTTCTTTGCAATGGCACGCTGCTAGGTATAAGCAAATATCACGCGTGAAACGCAAAGTACTGTGTTGTGAAACCAATTTTATTGTGTCTTTCTGAGATAGGTATAAACTTTTGACCGCAGTATAATTGTATATTACGATGGCAAGAGAATTAAATTTGTATTACGTCTTTTTTCTGGCACCTCCGATCTATAATTACTCGTGTATCTGTTCACACACTTACACAAGCACTGCTTTATTATTTAATCAAGGATTCTCAAAATAATAATGTTATTCTACGACGAAGATAGAAAATCGATGAGGTTATTTTTTATTCTCAAACAAGAAAGAAATGATTGTAAAAAAACGTGTATTACTATTATATTTTAAACTATATATTTGCCAAGTAATATTTATAATATTATGTTATATTTATATCGTTTGATTCAGTAAAAAAAAAGCGTAATTAAAAGTTTTTTATACCAAAAATCAACAGTTTAAATCGTGTAGTTTCCTAAAAATTAAAACGTTTTATTGTTCATCTAACTGCAAGAAAGAATAGATTGAGCAAATAGTTGCTAATTAATGATATCACGTTTTTTAAATACATTATTTTACTATATTTAATAACTAAAACGTATATTAAGATGCTATTGACAGAAAAGTACTGATAAACATCAACGTTGAATATGTCAAGAGGACTTTTGCTTTGCTTTGGATCAAATATAGTGATCTGATCACAAAAATTAATGGCTTCCGTATATTTTATTTGCAAAGACAAGTGACAGGAGATTACACCAGTAGAGTCAGATCTTTTTTGAAGAGCTTAGGACGAGCGTTTTATCGTAATGGCTACGACAGGTATGTACTATGCGTTGATACAATATCTCTTGATAATTTTCATGAGGATTACTCAGTGAAATCTGGCATATTACCCAAAGTTATTTAAAGATTACATAACGTCGTAAACATGCTGTTTCGACATTTAGAAAAATAATTAATTCTAATATGTCTAATAAACATATCTTTTTTCTGTCCGGTTCATTGTTTATTATAGGTTGGTTTTTCAGCTGATTAATAATTCGTTTTAGTGATTTGCATAGCGGAATTTAGAGTACGGACTTAACTGTTGATGATTCATACTGAATTATCAAGAATTGTTTATGCATATAATATTATGTAGCTCGAATATAAATTGGGCTACCCATAAAATTGCATATAAATCAGCCTATTCGTTGCTCGGAAAAAGCTAAGCGGCGTGCTCAAACTTTCTGCAGCTGAAAAAATCGATGTTTTTGAAGTAGGACCCATAAAGAGCTTGTAATGTAATTTTATAACATAAAGAGTGCACTAGTATTCAATTATGACGTAAGTTGATACGATAAGTATTGGTAGTACGATAAATATAATATTAATAATCGATAAAAATATGAAAAAAATCGACAGATAAGTGGAAATCATATTGTGTACATGTATTTTGATTTTTCCCGAATATTTATTTGTAGTCAGTACTCTACTGAACACCTGAAAATCAACATAGATATACTAAATAAATAAAATATGTGATTTTGCAAAAACAATTACGAGCATGTTAGAATTTTAGCCGACTTACGATCTTTAATTCTAGCTCTACAATGTACTATTCATTGAATTTGTGTTAGTATTATTTGAAATAGTTTTTAAACACATTATTTAAACTTATCGGCTGAATTTTTAGTTGTTAAACATAAAAATTGATTCTTCTTTTAGTAAAAAATAAATTGACGGTATACTGTCGTTGTTTTTTCTTTGAATGCAATTCATGCAATCTATCAACGCAGAATATAAATTATCTAAGACTCATTTTAAAACATTTTATGTTGAATTAATAAACTAAAAAAAATGACCTATACAAGTTGTTACTCTAACTACGACTGGGTTGAATAACGTGGCTACGCCAATTCTCGTAGAGGCTCTACGCTATTCAGACTAATTTTAACTACATTCATACATTGAAATTGAATATTTAAATATCTCTTTCAAGAATTATATAAAATATTATAGTATAACGAAGCTTAATGTTAGTATTAATACACATTTGAGAAAAATCAAAGGATGTTTATGTTATTTTTTTTGTATTTGAATTATTGAATATAATCATTGTAATTCCAAAATTCTAGTTTTTTTAATACTATACATAATGTGTATTGTAATTGTAATAGCAGAAATTGACGGTCAAAACTACCAAACGTCTCGATCTGTCCTGTTTAAATATCTTATAACTTATTAGTTTTACCAATACGTTGTATAGAGTTTGGCATGTAAAATAGAAAACCACAAAAAACTGATTTAGTATACTCGATATGACAATTTGTGGAAATAATTAATAGGAGCTTTGAATAAATTTAAATGAAATAGCACTTTAGTAACAATCACTTGTTATAGTAGATACAAATGTATACAATAATTTAATTACTGCCTAATTAGTAGAACATCATATCACTTAAAATTGATACTTAGAGTAATTATATTACCTAGGATGTATTGATTATATATAATATAATGAATTGTAATATTTTTGTTTACAAAGGTTGAGAGCCACAATGCAAACACTATTCATCCATGACACCAAACTATCAATTTATAATTCCGGTCATGTCCTGCGGATTCCATTGGTCAGCCAATCACGTATCACCAATAAAACAATTCAATTTATTTTATGTACACTGAAACTGTGCATTGTTCGGCCGGGCGTTGATGAGCGGGCTGGAGGACGAGGAGGGGGAGGCCTCATTATTTTGTGTAATGTTAAATTCTTGGAAATGTGTCAAGAGAAGTTTCATGCTAAATCAATCGGTAATCGCGTCATACGAGGCGCTGAATCGGCTTCGAGAATCTTGAATTGATTAGCGGTTTCGAGTGGACAATGCCATTCTATTAATTCGACTCGACACTATTTCGTGTGAAGACATTAACAAATGCAATACGCGTAACAAATGCATATACAATACCACCTCTTATATGCACTTTAAATTTCATATTTATGAAATGTCGGTTTTGAGATAAAAAGCATTGTATGGAAATAGCAACTTATAATAATAACATAAGTCTGTTAAGAGCAATCTTGTGCTTTGTGAAGATTTATATCGAGAGTTAATTTGGCAATATGTCATATGTAGCGATCAAATAATAATCCAGGGCGATAATATTAAGCCGTTTTCGGCAGAAGATTGTCAACGTAAAATTACGTGACGCTTACGATCTTTTGCTTCGTCGATAAAATTTTAAACATAAATCATACAATTAAATGATAAATGCATAAATTATGACTGCAGCTGTTACATTCCTTAAGATCCTTGCCAGACCATGCAGATATCTATTTTGAACTGATGTCATAAAAAAACGAAAATTGCCAAATTGTCGTTTACGATGTTTGTTAGTATATAACGTTTCTTATATTATTAGTAAGTCAATAAATGCAACAAATAATAAAAAATGTTTTTTATATTCTTTATATTTAAGTTAAAATATGGTTCAAACTCTCCTATAATAAGTAGAATTTCTTAAGATAGAGTTTGAGACGTTTGGAGTATAGAATATAGAATAGAATTAAATAAAATAAATAAACCACGTCCGCTCCCAAAGTGGAATATATAGATATTTACAACGAGAAGACTTATTTTGACAGTTTTTTTTCTTTTTCACGAAAATTGGTTGTCAATCAAATACGAAATTTACTATGCATCATTGATTTTTGAAACAAATTTTAATAATAAATAATAATACAATAAAACGTAACCTTCGACACTGCAAGGCGAGAAGAAAAATATTTCCAACATTTAGCTACAATTATCACAAAATGTAATACGAGTAATATTAAACGTATTTAATACAACTTTATTAAACGAAATCAATAGAGGGACCATACCAATATTATTAATGACGACTTTATTAATGATTGATGGCCGACTTAGAGATAGATTTTATGAATCGTGGAAAATGGGGTGACTTATACCAACTAGGTCTCTTGTCCTTTCATGTTATGGCTAAGTTGATGCATTGATTGTAGTGTTATCAAATCATTGATATCTATAATATATCCGTGATTCAAATTATACATTCAATCTACAAACATAATTATGTAATAAAAAAAGACATGATGCTTTTAATCGTACAAATGAATAAACTTAACTGTATCGATATTAACTACGAAAAATCGGTGTTTTCTGTGAAGCTATTCTTAAGTGACTGCTTATTGATTATTTCGAAATCGGGGTTAAGCGTTTGATCAGATAAAATCAGTGTTTTTATAGTTCAACCCCTAATCGCGAATACAATCGTTAACTGACCATTACATTTGCAAAAAGTAGGTAGACATTTCAGCTAGTCACGAAGAGTTACGAAACTTTGTATAAGTATAAATAAAAGTGATAAAATAGTGTCACACAAAACTATTATACTATATTCGTTTATAAATAAACATAACCTATCTTTCCTGTGTTTATTTATATTTGCAATGATATATTAAATATATGAGCGTGATAGTTGTAGTTTGATTGTGATTTAAACATAAGTCTTGTATCTATTGTGCAAGAGGCAATTTATCAATATTCTATTTAGAACTTTTTTCTCCCTGGTGGCATAGTTGGTAGCGTGCAAGCCTAGCAATCCGGGGAGTGCGGGCTCAATTCCCAATCTGTCGGATTTTAAAAATCCAAAAATGCAGGACTGGTTACCAATTGGGTTGAGCAATTGAATGACAGACAATTCTCGTGAAATTGATCTGTCAAGACGTCTTCACACTGCGGATATCCATATACTTCACTTTCGGAGTGGATATATTCACACTGTGTAGATCCATGTGCTCCACTTTGGAAGGAAACATGGTATACAAATAAAAATTTACAACACCAAAGCTGCATTTCATCGAATATGAAATTGGAAAGCAGATTTTGCTTAAATTATTGTGGAACTCGTTTCAATGAAGTAAGAATTTGACAAGTCACATTACACCTTCGTCTAATTTGAATGTTGTTATTATTGGAGATAAATTTGTCAGAATAGATTGATCTGTATCCTATAATATAATGAATGAATGATCACGTATAATATTATATTCCTTAACGCAATTTTGTTGCAAGATTTGTTGCAAGATGTTGCTTCTGTTCAGAACGACTGGTCTAGACAAAGTAGGCTAGATGTTAATAAATTAGCAATAACTAATACAACAATTTTATAGTAGGCTGAATAAACAATTGATGTCGGTTACTCTAAGCCATGTTCTCGCATTATGTTAGTACGATTTTCTACAACGTTTGCATAATATTTACATTTATACAACTCGGGCGAAAATTAAGAATCGTAATTGCCTCATTCTGTCGCTTGGTTAAATTTATATATCGTGTTTCAGTTTCATAATATAGAGGACAAGCCAAGCAAATATATAAAGGCATATTTATTTGTTGATAAATGTTTTTACTCTTGTTTTTGTGATCACTTTTTTTATAGTTTTGGGAGTACAACTATAAAAATTGTTCCGTAAAAACAAATAGTAAAGATTATACTTAAAATATGCTTAAATTTGATCACGTTTGACAAATGATTCATGGCATTTTGGTAATTAGTGAAATGCGGCGTTTTATCTATCTTTCCGTTAATTATATTGACCATACGCTAATTCGGCATATTTAATTAGGGGATAATTATTGGGCTTATAGATCTTGAGTTCTATATCATGTGTCCGTTATATTAATTTTCTTCTTTGTTTAACCATCTCCGTTTTAAAATGAAATTGGCTGAAAGCTGTTTTTCAGCAAAATAATCGTACACAAATAGTTTTGTAAAATGGGTTTGGAGTTGTTGTTAATCGGATCTGTGCCAAAGCCGTATAAATGCGGTCCACAATTCCGTGTGCGCAGGGCC
>JAGVSQ010013717.1:0-10963 GCA_022683975.1 Rhyacophila evoluta
CACGGATTTTTACGGGTCCCGCAATCCAGCAGCAGTTCCGCAAAAACGGAAAAATTCGTGTCCCGACAACAATGTGTTAATATATGTTACTTGTAATCTGATGATGTAATTTCATAGTAAAACACTACTCGGATCTTGTATAACATAGTCATATGGTTCCAGAAAATTTTTGTGTTGTAAATCCGTGGTATATAAGGTTTGAACTTCATACAAAATTTGGGTATACGTTAAAATATCGAAGTTCAATCATATGCTTAATTTTTTTGCAATAAACAATATAAAAATATATGTTTACTAATTTATTTAAAATTTTCAGATATCCCACAATAAAATCCTATTTAATCGACTCCTTTTCAAGATGGGTTGTAAATTTTCATTACGGGAAGAATTTTTAGATTTTACCTTTTAAAACTGCCTAATTAGCGATTGTTTGTTTTGAGCGTATAAATCTTTACGTACTTCATAATACGGAGCCGATCTCTTTTGTAATTCTCTCTTGAACTGCAAACTTCTTTCCATTATAGGATCATTTTCTATAAAATAATGTTCTAATTTATCAATTAACTCCAAAACTTCATTTATTGTTTTTAATGTGAAACATGTAGCTTTCCGAGTATCATGGTTTGTTCACCTAACATTTTGACTATTTTTTCTTTGTTAAAAGCATGGTCTTTCAATATTTCTTCGATATCTTGAATATCCAGACCATCAAATTCTTTTCCACCAATACCGCGATAAATGTTAATTGTCTTTACCTGATATACTTACATTTCAGTTCTCGCTTTGACTTTCCATATAAATTAGTCACAATCGAATTATAATACAAAACTGCTTAGTGAGAGACTAGATTGTTACTAATGAACATGTAAAATAACAAATATTTGTAGTCCTTGAGCTAGGTGATTAATCCTTCCAAAGGACTATCTGTAAATGCTTTGTTGCAAATAATTTATTTCAGTAGCTTCTACAGTCGAGGGGACATTTAAAAAAACATAAACTCAAAAAGTTCATTTGAATCTTACCCAATAATGCGATTTTATTATCTACTTGTAAAACTTCTATTCATCTCAACATACACACACGCTTAGTTGTACTGGCAATATTCTAATTAAAACAATTGACAACAGGAGGGGTTTACCCCTCCTCATATTATCGGCTTGTGAGGCTTGCACTCTAATTTTAAGTCCACTCCTCATCTGGACGTATAATCTGAAGCTACCTATCTTTACTCGTAGGGCATCGATGCATTCTTCCACCTCCGACTCGGGGTGGAGAGATGAAAGCCCCTCAGTTCTGAGGGCTGCATCGGAAGACTAAATGAGAATGGGAAGAGTCGAAAGGAGGACCAGGTTTGGGAGAGATGGGAAAGACTACGTCCGCATCTGTCATATTTCTCAAATTCCTTATGGCTATTTTCCTTCTCGCTTAGAAGTTATTTATTTTAATACCACGAAAAGTCGGTTCGAAGTGAGGACCTGTACCGATTCTCTCCATGAACGTTTCACGGAAGCGCCTAACGGTCGCTTCTATGTCTCCATTGCTGTCAGTGCACTCTTCATGGATCTCCCGCATTCACGTTAGGATGCGGTCATAATCCAGATGGTAGACTGTCCTCAGGCACTTGTTTCAAACTTCCCGTAGGGCCTGTAATGTAGTTTTATTCATAGTATAGACGGGCGATGGATACAATATGGTTGACCTAATTATTCATGCTGTAGATCCCCTTCTTGTGTAGGGCATCCAGGATAATTCGCTGTCAAGGTGTGTTACTAAATACTTGACAGTGGGGTTAAATCGGCAAGGAATGTCGCACACGGATATGATATCTCTGAAATACTTATCCATCCGCTTTTACGAGAATAAGACTACTTCTGTTCTCGCAGTGTTTACTTTGGGGCGCCAGCGTCTAAAGAAGTTAGCCAATTGACGCGTTTCTCTTTCCAGGTTCTTGAAAGCTGAACGTTGAAAAGAAGAAAGCTCTCTTCCTTTGGCGAGTATGATCGTGTCATCTGTGTATAGCACAATCGAACACTTGGGCGCTTCCGGGATGTCGCTGATGAAGTGATTGAATAACCTCGGGCCTAGAAGAATCATCTGTAGGACTCCGGTGTTGATCGTTCGCAGTGAAGATTTTCCCATCTTGACTGCGGCGTAGTTTGCGATCCTTAAGGTCGTCCTGGATGATCTTGCAGATGTATGTGGAGTATCTGTAATAACTAATTTATGAATTAGATCGTCATGCCATACTGTATCGAAAGCTTTCTCCAGGTCTAACGAGACTATTTTGGTCATGTTTCCTTTAGCAAAATCTGACCTCACCAGACACGTGATGCGGGATAGCTGAAGGTCGTCAAGTGGAGCTTTTTGAAATCGTACTGAGTGTCGGGTAGGATCGCGTCGTGATGGGATGGAAAGCGATTTAAAATCACTTTCTCGAACAGCTCACCAAGGCCGTCTAGAAGGCAGACATAGCAAAACCAAAACCATCGGCTATATATCACCGTTTGACAAGTGTGTCCTCACCTGTGCGGCTGCATCCACTCAAATATGCTTGACTGTGCTTAGGCTATTTGTGCAAGCTTTTTGTTTGTACAAGTATACATTATTGATATTAAAAAGAATAAAATTTGCTTGTACCGCCATTACATCCTTATTTAACCCTTTATGACGGGTAAAATTTCCATTCGCGAAAATTCACGAAAAAAACTAGTGTGAAATTGAGATTTTTTTAGTGCTTTGGGAAAATAAATATACCTGCAGTATTTCTGAAGATTTATATTGATGATCATGATATGAAAAATCTAAAATTACAGTATTATATATTGAATAGTTGATTGTGTTTATAACACAACAAAAATATAAGTAAAAACTCAAAAAAATATTTTTTCATATTTAAAATTTTATTTGTCGGCAGAGATATACATTATAAGGCTGTATATTTACCAATCACGTTTTTCAAAAATATGAATTGTATCAGCTCATAAAGTACCATTTTTTATATCAAACTTTGAAAAAGGGCGTCACTTTACTAACACAAACAAGTTACATAATCTGAGATTTGAGAGCTTGTACAATCATGCATAATCAAAATACAATGAATCTTCCAGTCGTTTGTACATGCATAATGAATGCTTGCACATCGTAAAAATGCTCAAGCATATTTCTACAAAAGATTTACATGCATGATTGTACAAATATGCTTGAGCGTGTGTAGCCAGCCGCCTTAATGCAAAACACATCGTATTGATAGACGGCGAACTCTCGATTATCCGGTGGCGTTTTATCCTGTTTTAGAAACCATAGGAATAAACATAAATTCTTGACGGAAGTAAAATTTGTAGGTAGTGCGAGACGTAAAGAAAAGGAGAAACCATGAATTCTGGAAGGAAGCAAAAAATTTGGTGGCGTGAGAGCTAATAAAAGTAGCAAAATTTGGGTTGGCCGGACCACGACTGACGACAAATAAGGATTTCTTGGGTAATGATAAATAATCCTTATTTCATAGACCATAGTTCGGATTATAAAGAACCCCCCTCCCCAGCAGAGAGTATACTGTATTATATAATATATTATATTGTGTATATTGTTTTTTTTTTGCTCTCTTGCGTGTCGTGTAATAAATGTATTTGAAAAAGTGAAATAAAACATGTAACATCCGATACCTATACGTTTGGTTACATGGTTTGATGAAGAAATAAAAAATGTAAACAAGAATATAAACTATTATTTTTTTATCACGAATACAAAATTTTTATTATCAAGTATTTTTTTAATTTTTCATATTCTTTAATTTAAGAATACACAAAGTATGAGCAGAATTATTCGATTAATTATCGATTTATTGAGATAGAGGTTTACTTGGGGGGCTTCAGGGCCCTTCCTTCGGACAAGCTGGGTTTTAAGCATGAAATGAAATCAATCATTATCATACGATTTTAAAATGCACTGCCTTAGATAATGTAATAGATAATTCCAAGGTTTGTATGTGATTATGTATTATTTAATTATATTCTAACGCTGCTTCTATAAATTGTTTCTACTAGAAGAAGATATTATACAACGATATTCCTTATTCTAAAAACTTCGGAAATTTGGTACTCACGTTTACAACAGTGAAATAAATATAATATAATAGATGCACTGCATGTACAGTACAACTTCGATTACCCGTGCCTCTATTATCCGCATTGGATTTAGTATAATTATTTTTATTTTATATCATTAACACGTCTCGAATCTATAATTTTGATGCTATTTAAATTCTCAGCATTATGAAAAATTTGAAAATCAATATATTCACAATATTTATGTCGATCCGTATATTTTTATTTCTCCTCTTGACTTTTTTTTTGTTTTCTTTCCGATTATCCGCAACATTCTCATCCCTAATTAGTGCGGATAATCGAGGTTCTATTGTACTATACTAATATAAAGTTATTTATGACATCCTCATCAGTTGTATATGACAACTGTTGTATACGTGTTAGTATAGGTCGGAAACCTAGTATGTACAATACATTTACAAAAAAAACACATCTTATAGTATTTACTGGACACATTTATCAATGGCGCATGGTTAAAATATGCGTTGGTATACGACAAACTTTTCTTATAATAAAGTTCACCCATCAAAATGCCTTGAATAATTGTGTCATTTATCCGTACCTATATGTACGAACACAATCATCACGTTCGGATTTACAACATGGCTATTGAGAAAACCCGACCGAGGTCCTACGGATCGTTATTAAAGCAGCTAAGAAACGAACGGAATGCCATGTACGTGTCTTTACCGGCAGTAAATGCAATTGCCATCACCATTGCTGGAAATCAGTGAGTAACATTAGTCTTGACAATGCTCAGTAACGAGTTATTTATAGGTCGACGGTGTTATGTTTAACTTTCAACTTCTTTGGCAGCAACGGGGGCAGTCCACATATTATTTTCAAGTTTTTGCTTCAAATTGGTGACAGCCGATGATGAGCAAGACACTAAAATTTTTGTATAAAGCCAAGTATTGATATGAAATCGCAATAACAGGGTGAATAGAATTAATTATAATGCATAAGTAATAAGGTTACTCCAGGCGAAGCCGGGTAATTACAAGCTAGTACAATATAACTTCGAGGTGTTGATTTCATGAGAAAAAATATTAATATGGATAATATTTTCTATAAAATTGTTCCACTGTTTTTTTAAGGCAAACTCCTTTTGCGCGGCTTAACATTTATTTGGCAAAGTTTTAGCTGCGCGCGCAACATCTGTATTTCCTTTAGCTATTATATTATAATACAGGGCGGCGTAGACGTTGAGAAAGGTTTACGTTTCAGTCGTAGCTGTGTCGTAGATTGCTACGGAGTTGTGTCTCGTCCATTTTTGCTGGTTTGTGGAAGTGTTTCGTCAAAAGTAAATGAAAAGTTTTCTTCAGCTGATTCTTGATTAACGGTTCGTAAACTTTTCTATTATTAAATCGTATTTAAATAGCTAAAATTTGTAGCGTATATTAGAAGTTATAAAAAAAAACACGTAGATTTATCGAAATTCTAACTTATTCAAACTTGAAGATATTAACGCGTTTATGATGTTACATTTTTAGTTCTAATTACTTATAAAATCATTGGTTTAATTTAAAAAAATATGTTTTATAAACTCTTCTTTCTGAATAATACATGTTTAAAAGTATTATACTCATATATGTATTTGCTATGCTTATAAAATCAATTATTATTAAGATTTTGCAAAATATAAAAAGGGGTAATGTTTAATTTGTATTTATGAAAAACAAACAAAAATTTGTGTATTTTAATTTCGAATATTCACTAAATTGGGCATTTACGTTAAAATATTTTAGAAACTATAATGTAAAAACTTTAATACTGTACACTTTCAGATAGAATTTATTATAAAAGTGTTTTTGAGTCGCACTTTCTAGTAAAGTTCCTGTTAGCTTTTGCCACAATTAGGCACAAAGAAAGGGATATTAATGGTTAAATTAACGTTGTATTTGCAATCGCTACCAACATGTTGCTTAATAAATACTGTAAGACTACTAACCGCGGGTTCATTTGTATCCAAATAAGTTATTAATAAAATTTATCGCCAATATTGCGCCATTTATTATGACCTCATTTATATGCCGAGCTATAAAATACTACATATATTTACTATAAATGTACTTCTCACTATTGTTTACATTTTAACATATGCTGCATGCGATTTATATGAATGCATACTTTCTTTCCTCTCCTTGACTCGCCACGTCTCCACACCCATTTTGCGGCGTAATAATCTGGAACATCTTTCCAAGACCTTGGCTGGCGTGCAGCAGAACTAGAATGTGCATGAGTCTATTATATAATAAATAACTGTGCTATATTAATATCGAGGCTTGTTGAGAAACGAATTTCTCGCTCGTCGTAATATTTTGAAACATTTTCAAAAGCATATGGAGACACTCAGAGAATGTGATTAGCAATCTAAAATTCACAAGTACGAGTTAACATCAAGTTAATAATAATAAACTAAATAACGCTGACAGTTTGGAGATAAAACCACCGCGACCGGTTAAGAACTGAGTGAACAATTTGGTTATCTCAGGAAGGTGTTCCAACAGTGCCAAGCATGTATCTAGGTGTTGCATGCTGATGTTCGCACCATAGCTCTCCATGCGCGACGGTTCATTGAGTCAAGACATAGGGGCTATACCGTAATTATTGAAAAATTTATTGTGTCTATGATTTGGTCATCTATCGCCAACGGACTTACAAAAAGTGATTTTAGAAATGTTTGAATTTAAGCTAAAACTGAATCTGGTGGTGGATTATAGTGTTAATGAATTTAATATTTGATTAAAATTTTAAAACCTGTGTTGGTATGGTATTAGAAACGAAGAAGGTAAAATTTAGCCTGTTAATAATGATAATTTTTATACAGATAGATATTTTATTTTGTATCTTTTTTGCACATTTCACTCAGTAAAAGCATTTATGTAGAGTGAATTGGGTCTTTATATTATAATTATATGGCCCTTAATTGACATGGATAATTGGTGGCGTCATACTACATTTAGAAATATCGTAATAAACTCTATAATGTTTTATATTTCGTGATTTCGATAAAAATTGTGCCAATAAAATATACAAGATGATAATTTGTACCCGCGTATTGTGTGTATCATTAGTATGCAGTATACAGTATCTAGAGCAGTGCTTCGAAACCACTGTGTTGCTGTGACAATGCTGAGATCCATATGCTCCGCTTCCAGAGCGGGAATTAAAACATACTCAATTGATTCGAGTGCATCAATATAGTAAACCAATAGATAATACGGATTAAATTATACACAGCTATCTTAAACATTATGGAGAAAACACGTTATCTTAATAAACGGCCACAGGTAAACTGCAATCCCACTAGGGCCGGGATGCATCTATTTAATTCTGAAACATTAACTATGAATACTCTAATATTTAAAAAATCATCGTTAAAATCCCATGTGTTATAACATATGACTATGACTGAACGAGGATTATCAGTAATTTGATTTATTTTATAAGTTAGTTGTGTGTGAAGAGAAGAGCGATGAGTACATGCTTCAAATATATATTTGAAAACACAAGTATTATTTTAATTAATACTAATTTCACTCCGAAAGTGGAGTATATAGGTGGAGACGTCTCCTCCAGAAATTTAGTATATGGACTCCCCAATGTAAAAACGTGTCTTGACATATTATTTTTCACAAGAATTCACTTTTTTCATAATTTTTACAAGGCACACTAGTGACTTCCAATAGCATTTCTCCAATATAAGGAAAGATCAAATAATTTTTCCATAATATAAAATATTTCTATTCGCCACTATGGCGGTATTTGACAACTTGAAGCATTTTCAGTCAATGTTATATTTACACAAGGATACAATTTAAAGGTCATAAAAGTATATACATCTCAAGAGTCACTACGCTTTTCGCGTTTATTTGACTTTTTTGGGTTAAAAAAAAATCTTCTTTAAAATTACCTGAGAAAAAAACGATTTCTTCCAACTCAACTTGCCAATATAACTGAGCTAGGGAAAATCATAATTTCAAATTAAAAATGCAGTTTCTAAACAGTACTTGATAATAATTAATATTTTCCACACATATGGAAGTTTACCAGTTTTAAATAATTTAGAAGTACTTGATAATGTTCAAACGGACGTTGACATGTTTTAACAATGTTTTAATGTAATTCCATACATATCATTGTTATAGAAACACATCCATTATCATACTTACCATTATGGAATAGTTAGTGTTCATATTATCATTGTTTATAAAATAGATCAAAATTGCATTATTCCAAAATGGCTAGTACTTTTATAAATGACAATGTAATGTTATTTATCTAAATGCATATTGCCCAATATATCTTCACTTATGTGGCGCGAAATTTTACAGATAACGCCGGTGTGCCGTAGATGATAAAAGATTACGAAGCACTGATCTAAAGTATTGAAAAAAAATAATCATTTGTTACATTCTTCAATTGCATATGTTGATTATGCTTTTTTTCTTATTGAATATATTTTTGACGGATTTCATTGTTTCTTGAAGATTGAATAGGTTGGTGCCTATCACATCCACAGCAGAAGCAGCAGGACCCGTGACATGCTCGGAGATCGCGGTTCTTCGAAGATGGTAAGATATATAAAATAAATTATAAAGTGTGATATGTATATGTAAAGTAAAAAAAAATACCTGATGGTCTTTAAAAATCTTAATAGCATTAAAATGTCGATCATTATGGGTAAATCTGATTTCGTCATTCGGTATTTCTTGACTTAAAAAAACGTGGGGATACTCTAATAAAATATATAAATGAAACTTATCCGTCGGACGTTCACTCATCATTCTTCTTTGTGATATTTGGTTATTATTTTTATTCGGAAGATAAATCAATTTCGTCTGATAAAAACCATATTTCCCTAATGATATTGCGCGCAAAAAATAAAAAGCATAGATGATGATGATGAATATATACATAGCTTTATATTCTATTGTCTTTAAAAAGAGCTTTAAATTCCCTATACAACACGGAGCTTTGACCCAAGCCACTCCTCAGCCTTGCCCCAAAGGTGTGTTGTTGAAAATTCCATAAACGTATCACTTGTTTCACTAAATTGACTAAATACTAGTATCGATGTATATGTATACGGAATTTATTGTAGATTCATCAAATGTAACGTGTATATGTACATTAATCGATATGGTTTATGTATGGACAAGGATTAAAATATGTTTTATTTATTTGTAAGTATTGATATATATTTGAATTTTTTCTAATGTTGCCTAATTTTACCGTTTGCTTTTGAATTTTATCATATAAAAATAAATAGCACGTTGCATTTGCGATATGGAGATCCTGAATTTAAATTCTCATGTCTATGTATATGTCAGTTAATAGTTTATATATATTATGTGAATGTGTTAATTACGAATTTTTATATTCTATTAAATATTATTAAAAAAATATATATTATTCATTGTTATTTATTATTATTATTGAATATTATCGATTGCTATAACTACTTTTTGCATTTAGAAAATGATTTTTTATTTGAATACTATTGTAATCAATTAACACTTAAATTTTATTATTGATCTAAATATCGAGTGTAGAAAGGAAAAAGGACGTAACTCTCAGTTTCTATCAAAAAAAGGTGACATGTAAAATTTTCTACCAAGAAAGGGGACTTGTATCACATCAAATGTGTAGGTTTTTCTTAATTCACTTATTAAATTAATATATTATTAGGTAAATAAAAAACCAGTTAAAATTTCACTTTGGCTCAAAATCATTAAATATACGGTTTGTGTGTTTCCGATATTTTTTTTCTTTTTGGGTTGCGTCCTTTTTCATTTCTACACTCGATATGTATAATTATTGAATTTGCATTACTATGTGCATAGCGCAGTATTCCAGTAAAAGATTAAGAAAACTTTGCCCAGAAAATTCGCATAAAAAATAAATTGTTTTATTTCGTTAGATTAAATTGTATAAAGAATTCTGTACTGTAATAAAAAAGGTATATTCTGAAATTGCTTACATGACAATTAATAAACTGTAGAATCCGGCGATTTCATGAACATGAAAAGCTTAATATGTATAGTTATTTCGGAATTTCATTTCAGTTTTGGTAAAAATGGACTTGAGTGATGTACAAATAGTTATTTTTATTGAACAAAGCGAAGCATTAAAGAATCTCCTTTTGACTTTTTTTCGTGCGGCTCTTTCCAGCGAACTGGAATCATGCGCAACTTAATTCTGATCTCACTGATTTCTCTACGGGTAAACTAAATTATATTTGATAAAATACGTATCATATTAAGTACGTTTGTAATAACTTTAGTAATCCAATGATGATGAAGTGTGGTCACCCGAATAAAATTATCAAGCAGTTTTTTTCAAATAATACA
The DNA here is from genome assembly GCA_022683975.1 of Rhyacophila evoluta. NCBI lineage: Eukaryota > Metazoa > Arthropoda > Insecta > Trichoptera > Rhyacophilidae > Rhyacophila > Rhyacophila evoluta. The sequence continues at coordinate 10,460 of JAGVSQ010013717.1, forward strand.
ATTGATTAAATTCAATAACAATAGGCGAATCACTGTAGTAGTCAATTGTTTGGTGATAAAAGAAATTCCATTAGTAGACGGAGTTGAGTTATTTACGAGTATATAGATATGACGAATTTTCTCCAAGAATTGAGAGTAGATGAAACTAATAACAATAGATTGAGCCCATTGTAATGGCTGTAAACTATTCTATGACGTTGTTTTCAATGTTCATTCTTATTTTGTATTTATTTCGTCGTTATAGATGGAACATACAATTTAAATAACAAACGGTAAATGTTGTATATTTATTCTGATTAAATAAAAAATTATATTCCTTAATTATTATTTTTTAATAACTCGCTGGGCGATTAGTAAGCATAAATAAATAAAGTTGAATTATCGTATGCCTGATGGCTTGGATGGTTGGCTGGTAACCAATTAACGCGTAAAATAATCTGAAAATCCAAATCAGTGGTTCTTAACCGGTGCACCGCGAGCTTGTTCCAAGTGCACCGCGAAAAA
>JAGVSQ010013718.1:0-10962 GCA_022683975.1 Rhyacophila evoluta
TCGCTAACAGTGATCTCACATATGGAAGTTTACCAGTTTCAAATAATTTAGAATTCAAAATCAATTTTCATCAAGCACCATCAGTCGAAAATATTAATAAAACAGTATATGTCAGTTGATCATATTAGTTTACCTTAGTTTAATAAGATATCTATCTTTGAGACCTAATAAGACAGAAGACATTTCTTGTCTTTGAAAATGACAGATAAAAGTTATGTGTGAACATTACGGTACAATTTTATTTTGCTATCAATTAACAGCCGATAAAACTAAATTTGAAATGTAAAAGAATTTCAACAATTTAAGATAGTTACTATTATACTCCAAAAGAGTTTTAATATTAATATTAGATTTATGAAATGATGTTTGTGATATTAAATCTAGCGAAATTTGAATCGAATTGTGATTAATATTGCGATTGAAAATTCCCGGTAGAAGTAGTCAGTGTATAGATATGTTGGCATTTTGTTTGGGTGGTGCAGAGCGCAAAGTAAAACTTATAGCACTTTCATTTCGAGGAGAGTCGACGTAAAATACAGAAGCAATATGCTTGAACAACATCGGCGGCCGCTCCGTCCCCTTTCCACCCCCAGATCCACCCCGCAGGCTTTTCTACCTCTCCATCCCGTAAGGCTTCACGGCGAACCCCCCGACGCCTTTCTCCCCCGCCTCACCATTCTTCCGCCATCACAAAAACCTTTCATTCGGCGCGAAAGAAAAAATAACTGGATTTTAGTACTCGTTGTTTTTTTCCGAGCCGCTCAGAGAAAAATCATTATTTATCTATAGAATTCTCATCTTGAAAAACAGAGAGAGGAAAATTTCAGCCGTTGCTTGCCGAATATGCGGAACACACATTTATGGAGGATTTTACTTTTTTTATTTATTTATCATGTTTGCGTGTGCTATTTTTTCATGCAAGATTTATTTTCATAATGTTCCGTTGAAATTTCTACCGAAATATCTTGGATTTAATATATTACATTTTTCACGGTATACTTTTTTCAGCGCTATCGCATTTTTATATAATTATTGTACTGCGTAAAGTCACTGTTTTTTCTACCAAATCACTATTTTATTCAAGACTAAATAACTTTATGTACAAAACCACAAATACTAATATAATTTTAAGAATTCAACAAAGTTTAAAAGAAATGCTTAACTTTTAAATTAATTATATTTTTATTTATACCATGGAGCATATGGATCTACTCAGTGTGAAGATATCCACTCCGTGTGAAGATATCCACTCCGAAAGAGGAGTATATGGATCTCCGCAGATGGGAAATCCAACCCGCATTTCCCGGATCGCTAGGCGAGCACGCTACCAACCGGGGAGATATCATAAAATTTTGAATGAAATGAAATTTCAAATCTGATTCTCCTTAACTCGTACTGACTTGTGAAATTTTCCATCGAATATTGTAATGTAACGACTCAAAAATTATCATTTCTTAATTGTCTATACGGCTGTGGTCGATATTTATTAATTTTTCATTTTTGTATGCACTTAATTCATTATCACGTTATCGCACCAATAAATGATAATCAATTATATACGCACGAGTTTAAATATACTAATATCTATTTAGATAGATATAGAAATCATGGAAACATTGCGGAAGTCTCCAATAGTGCTGCATGCGTACAAGTTTTAAAACTTTAAAAGATTGTGAACTTAAGATATAACCACGTCAATTACCTCGTCGAAAAGAAACGTATTATTTGTTAGGCCGAAATAAACCTTTGTTAAGTTTGCAGCTGATTTAATAACATAGGAAAACAACGAGACAATAGCGCATATTATTAGCACGCTTACGAAAATCTTTTTCAATCCTATTAGCATTTAATTAAAATTATTGCCCTTAAATATATTGAGATGAATATTCGATTTACGATCAATTGGCTCATGATAGTTTTAATAATTATTTTTCTATAATTAGCGTCCAATAAGAACTCGTAAAATTTTGAGGTATGAATTCTTGGCAGTAAGCGGTCGATGTAATTTGTAATAAACTTTGATAATAAAAAGAAAAGCTTTGGAAAAGCTTATTTTTTATTGAGAGATAATTTCAAGTTGGTGCTATTCTCGTCACATGATTAAGTGAATAAATTCGTTTAGCATATAGTACTTTTTCTGTAGCTACATCCTTCGAAGGTAGTCGGCAGAGCCTTGAAGAAGACGTATCGTTATTTGATGCTCACTTTTCACGCTTCCGCATATTCCGCTTATGCATTAAATATGGGCTTTAAACCTTTGAGTGGGAGCGGATTCGAATACAAGATTGATTGTTCAGACAATCTTATTTTTATCTTATTCCAACAGAGCTTTTTTACAAATCCTTCTGTAAAATAAAAAGCTTTTTTCAACATAAGCAGTTATATTCATTAAATATTTTTATGTACATAAATATATTTTAAAACCATATCCGCTTCAACTACCGAGCATATAGATGTAAAGTTCCCCATTTTTAAGGTCATAAATATTTATAAAATATTCGTAACCTAACCTAACCGAACTTAAGATTGTTTTCACGAAAATTTGTAATCAAAATATCACTCAACTCTCTGGATTATCTTCAACATAAATTAAAATTAAAATAATAGTATGATATTAAATTAATATTACTTTCAATTTGATTTGATTTTAATCAAAAAAGCCTTTTCAGATGTGGAATTCGAGCCCGCAATCTACAGCAAAGAAGAGCGACAGGTTACCACTCAGCCACCAGAGAGACGAATTTAATATTTAAAATTATTTTTTATCACCAGCACAATATATATAATGATTTTATTAATTAATAACTTGGATCACTAATACTAATTGGACTAGCATTACGTATTAGGATTTCATTTTATAAATCATTATATTCAATTATAAGTCTATGTTTCAATTAATTGTGTTGATAGCTATTGCGGTCAGTGCATCACCATCGAGATTTGGATTTATATACGAGTATTTATAATCTGTGTTATTTACCTATATACTTAGTTATTTCCGATATCTACAATATTAATAAACTGAGTATAATAAATAATATATTGATTTAGGTAATATTGAACAGTAATTATACGGGTATTAAATAGATTGTGGTATGACTTATCACGAAACGAGGAGATTAGAGAACTGACCATGCAATCACTAATCACTAAAAAGGTGAACCTGCGACGCTGGATATGGCTCAGCCACATATTGCGGATGCCTCGAGAGACTTAACCTGACCTGCTTATTCCTTAAGCCGACCGGTTCTCGGCATTCTAGAAGACTCAATACTATCTACAGAATGTATTCAGCGGAGCTACAGGATTCAGGTAGTAGCTGGAAGAGCTTAAGAATACTGGCGAGCGACAGGGATTCTTGGAGGTTGTAAAGAAGGAAAAGAAAAAAGAGTTATATAATTTTAATTTTAGTTAATTGCATTTATTGCATATCAATATGGAAACAGTCAACCTCGAACCCATTCTGAAATGATACGTTTTATAATAGAAAAGTCAGGTAGTGTCAGAAGTAAATGAATACATACACAAAGCACATTTTACAATATTAAATTATCACATCATCCATACAATAAGTGCTTTATATATTATATACATCAATTGTTTGCTTTGTAATTTTTTAAATTGTATAGATTGGTTTATACTTAGATATACGTTGTAACTTACTATTGTGAAATATTAAATAAAATTAAATTCAATATATATGAAGTCTATACAAATACAAATGCATGCAAAAAAGGTCAAAGCCACTTCGCTATTGTCTAAAAATATATATTCTATGTTTGTTGGGAACTTATCATACGTCATACTACTGTTATTTCAAATGAATGAATGAATGAATGAAATTTAAATGAATATAAAATACAATTCCGGCCTTAACAATTAATTATAACTAACAATAAACATTTTTTCTTTTGGCATGTTCGCTTCCAAAATGGAGCATATGGATCAACACAGTGTAAAGATATCCAATCCGAAAGTGGAGTATATGAATCTCCGCAATCTGAAAACGTCTTGACAGATTATTTTTAACCCGAATTGTTTGTCAGACAAATGCTCAATCCAACGGGCATCCAGTCCTGTATTTTTGGATTATTATAATCCGACACATCCGGAATCGAACGCGCATTCCCCGGATTGCGAGGCCCGCACTCTACTAACTACGTTACCGGGAAGACAATAAACAATACAAATTTGAAAAATAATTTTATATACATTGTGGAATAAAGTTGATATTACAATAATCGTTTAATAATCCATCAAATATAGTGACCAATACGAGTATTAATCGATATGTATAGCCGAAAGCCTGTATCACACAATTCATTTTAGTATACAAAGCTCGATTCACATCTCGGTATTTACCTGCATACCGTAGTTAAAAACTAATGATAAATATGTATTTGGATTGAGACAAATTCTGCACAATGAGTTGAACAATTGGTTGCCAACCATCTCTTGTGAAAAAAAAATCATGGCATTGCAGAGATCCATATACTACATTTCTAAAGCAGAAGCATTGGCACTGTGTAGATCTATATGTTCCACTTTCGGAACGGAGACAGTAAAAAATAACTTTAATGTTGAATAGCACAGTTACCATAGAAATGGTAGCTAAAATAATTTATAATTCATTTGACGTCGTAACTGTTCACTATTTGTATTATCTGTCTTATAGTATAGAACTACATATAAATAGCATAAAGATAAATCAAAATGTATTTAAAAGAACATGAGAGCTAAGTATAATATATGGAAATCTATAAAGAAAATATAACATTACGCATACCAAGTTTTAAAAAAAATATTCCCTCAAAAAACGTATTTTTGCTTAAGTTATATTATATCAAATCAAATGGTATGCCAATCTTTTTACTCTCAAGAAGAAAATCTAGTCAGTAAATACAATAGCAGATTTATATGACATCAGTTGAGGATTCATGACAATATTTTTTTTTCAAATGTTGAGAAGGTTGGTTATCTTTGGTGCAAGTAAAGAGTCCAGTTTTACAATGTAGTATATACTTTCAATTCTTACCATTTGGACGTTGTGTAATTGTTCAATACGTGTACATTTGTATATATATATGTAATTAGGCAATCTTCTTAAGTGTGAAACATGCCAGTTATCACGTACGCTTGCAAAACATGGACCGTCAATACATGAGAAGTAAAATAAGTTGAAGTTCCGAAAAGTGAATTTGAAAGTTGTATGATGAGCATAGCTTGAAAATATACGAAACCAACTATTAATTACATACCTAAGTGCATGAAATGTAAATATTTTCTTCATAAATACAAAGGCAATTATTAGCTTATCAGCCGAACACAAGATAACCTCTGCGAAAATTTTATTATTGAGCTTACGCACTGGAAAAATATTGAATGTATGTTTGTACATATGATGAAGCCAGATTATGAAAATTCTTCGTAAGTTCTTCATCTCACAATCTCATATACCTTTGATAATTGCAGAATAATGACAAATAACATATCAATACTAGTCTTAATACGTATTTTAAACTATTATATCACTTGGTTGACACCTATGAATGAAAGGTCCCTTCACCACTAAGCCAACAAAAGTATAAAACTTAAAATGGTTACCAAATAAAAAAAAATAGTTTTATAAAACGCATGACCAGATAAAAACAGAAAACGTGAAAATACGAAAAGGGGGAGACTTTAATCCACCGGTATATCAATTTAAAATATTGCTGATAATGTTGGCATTAATATATATTTAACATTTTCGAGAAGGCAATCTAAACATAGGGGACTACTTATTCTATGATCTAAAGTCTTAGGTATTTTCAGGGTCTTTTCAAATGTTACAATCCTAAAAACTCTATTATATAATTCATTAGTTCAACGCAAACCAGAAAGTGAATCAGTTGTTTGGGCTCCGTAACAGCTGGAATAGGACCTTATGGTGGAGAGGTTTCAGAAGAAATTATTGAGACTTCCAGGTCTATGGATACTATCTGTAACACGACCGATTATTATTTAAGCATGTTTTTTATCGTAGTTTAAAACTAATTAGTAATATATATTTTTTCACACATTTATCCAACATCAGCTGCTTTTTTTTTTTTCCTTACGTGTAGAACTAACCCGCCAGCCGAGATGCCAATTAGGAGGGCAATGGCTTTATTTAACGTAATTATTTTGACTATTCATCTCTTCCACCTGAGTGAGAATGATGTCGTTTTATGAATTTCTAATATAGGATGTATCTAATTCACTCGACGGGTCTTTTTTATCTTATTTTTTTTCTCAAACTCTTACATTACTTTTACTTTTAATAATCGTTATTTTTAATTATTTTGTTTTTTGTATTTTTTTACATAATACATTTATACTCTTTTATTATTTTTAGTATGAAATTTCGTGGGCGCTTTGAATTATTAATGTTTTATATTATCAATATGTAAAACAAATAAATAAAATGAAGATACATAATGCAACCGTTTCTCAACACCAATAAAAATGAGTTATAATCACAACATTAAAATTGTTATCCGATCAATGACGACTAAACACTCAATAAAGGTTACACAATATTTTTAAAAAGTAGGCTGCATCTTCATCTTACTGTCCCAAAGATGGAGACCTTCACCTATTTGAGTACTAGTTTCTCTTTTAGGCATCTTCGTTGTTATCTAAATCTCATTGTCACATTCTGTTTAGAGTTTAGAAAGTGGCACACTATTTTAATGACTGGGGTAATTGGATTTTTGGAGGTCAAACAGTCTGGCTGGATCAGTATAACTCGTTTAGAAAATCATTCTTTTCACCAATAATTTATGTGCCGAAGGTTCAAACTCTTCCTTTATCTTACTTGAGAATGTCTCATTCAATAAAATATCTAATTTAATGTTTTAATAAAACAAATTTTATAATTTATATCCAATCTTTCAATTCAAAGCTTGCACACATGTATTTTTCATTCGCTTTCACAAATCGACATTTCTCAAATCACAAGTCTCGCGTTGCGTAAAAAAATAAATAGTTCAAGCTATGAATGCGCAATAGGTTGAACAATCTATTGCCAATTAGAGATTTTGATCGAGAATTTTCGAGAAAGAATTTTAAAAAGTCCCATATTATTTCAACTTTTAATTTAAAATGATCAAACAGGAATGTGCGATTTTTTGCCAAATTCGAGATTTCACGAGAATACTAGGTAAATAAAATTTTCTTTTTCTCAAGATTTACAAAATTGCTAAAAAGAGATTTCTTAAACTCGAGAGTTGCAGTCTCTCAGTATTGCCAACCAACTCTTGTGCGAATATAATGTCTCAAGACAAATCTCTTTATTGTAGAGATCCATGTACATCACATTCTGATTAAATATAACCTTATTATAATACTTAAATATAGGCTTAATTTTATTATATTTTAAATCTACCACGTAAATTAATTTTAATATAACTGCCGTGGTTCTTGAAAATATATAACATTTCAAATAATAATAATATCATTATTTAAAATAATAAGGCGCATCATACACGTACAGTATTTTACAGTCGATACAGACAGCAAATGCAGTTGAATTAAAGTGATATGCGGTTATGAAGATGACTGTTTATTTCTGAGAATATATTTGGCCGTTTTTCAATCGTGATAGATAGCGGAAAGCAACAATTTGCAATTGATAATACGTCAAATATTTACAAAATAAAACGAAACTTCAAAGAAAACTTTCTAAAAATAATATCAGTACAAACGTAATTATATACATAGAAAGCTTTTTATCGTTGTTATGTACTTAAAGACTAACTAATGAGATCCAATATTACTAAGTTGCGTGGTCAGACCAAAATCCATCCCCACCACTAAATCTTTGTCAAGTTTACGAGTATTTAATGTCTTTATTAATACTTCTCACAACAATTCGGGAAACGTCTTGACATTGCAATTAACTATTTGAATGTATTTTATTACAACTAATCCAATCTAATACCTGCACTAAATACATTTCTCTCGCATTGTTTCTTACCGAATTCAAACTTGCAAAGATCCGACAGTGCTTTCGAATATCGTTGTTTGTATATCGACTGTGAAAAGGAAAACGGACTTGACTCACAATTTTTCAAGATAGATTTTATTCCTTAATATGTATGTATACAACTTTATACACGTTCTATCAAAAAAATGTAAGCTGATGATGCCGAATAAGTGTCTAAATTTAGCTTTTAAGTTTGAAAAAAGGATGGCTTATGAAATTTGTGACCAGGAAAAAAGACTTCCACCTAATCAATTTTTCTCAAATAACTCATTAAATTAATATCATATTGCGTAAATAAGATACGAGTCTTAGTCTTTATACCTTTCAAGGTTGTTTATATGTAATGTTTTGACTTTGGATCAAAATCATCAGATAAACATTTTTTGTGCCTCCTGTAAAATTAGTTCTATGTGGCCTATGTCTTTTTTTCTTTCCACAGTCGAATCATTATTTACCGATTCACAAAATAAATTCTAAGGATATGGACAGTTTAAGCTCTTAGTTGGTGTTACGCAAAGTAGTAGCACGACGTTATTTCAATGGCTTTGACAATCATATGTATAATTACGGTTAATAGCTTGAAAGGGGGTGTTGAACATATAAAATAATTGTGTTATCATAAAAGAACATATCACAAAAGTATAAAAAAGTCTTTATAAATAAAAAAATTATATATATTGTAGACGATGATGATGATGAAGAATCATTGTAGTGGATTATAACAGCTGTCAAATTTGTCGTATCAATAAATAATTTTACGATAATACGATTTCGATATTGCATTCCCTAATTTGTGTGGGCAACTAATCCCACTTTCGGGAGCGTTTGGCATTTTTATACGAGCTTATTATAATATGTGGAAGATGACTTGAACTGGTTTTCGACGCACGCAAAGGGCGGACACTCTTCCAATATGGCGAAAGGCATGGAGGGCAAATTCTCCATCATTCTTTTTTTTCCATTTCGGTCTTGTTTTGACGTCGTGTGTAATTTTTGTGCGTAATGGGACCCGAACAAAAAGAATCCCGCATGCATAAAAAGCACAATGATTTTAACCTGCCTTTGAGCCTTGATTTTAGGGGTCGTTACTAGGGACGTATGTGAATCTTTATAGTGCCATCATATATTTATAAAAAATCAATTCATGTTTTTCAAAAAAAATGACACAAAAAGGACAATATAATTAGAATACAACCAAAAACACTCACACAATATATTATTCTTTCTTAAATTTACGATACATTTAATGGTTATTCCAATTATTAATCAAAAGTTTTCTCTCCCTTTAACTAAACTTATCCATGGCGTTAGTAATATTTGTATAGTATCCAAAACTGCCTTATTTTTTATTGAAAGACATGTTATTTTTGAAAAAAATTCTATATAACTCGTTTCAAATAAAACTGAGAAAATTAATAATTTAAAAGACATCGTGAACGCAGATATTGAAGTCACTATTTTTATGATTTTAGTTACATATTTTACGTGTATAATATCTATAATTTTATTACAATAGCAATCGTATATATAACTTAACATTGACAATTTAACTGGATATCGACAGAACTTAATTTAACAGTTAGTTGGATATGTGGTGAATTTATTGAAGAAATTTTCTCAATAACCAATAATAAAAATATATTTGCAGTATTGTGTATTTACCTAAAAATTTTCCTGTAATGTTTTTAATGGAACGAGTTCTAAAATTATATTTTTCTATATTTAGTAAATATACAAGTATTTTCAGAAAAAAACCAGAAGGTTATTGCAAACGATAGCATGATCAATTACTTGTGCAATTTCAACTATGATGTGAGTCAATCAATGGTGTTAATTCATCACAGATCTTACTTACTTATAGACTATTATATTCTAGATTGGTAACCTAAAAAATTATGACGACACAGCACACAAAATGTCAACAATGTTGACAATAAATAAAAACAACGACAGTTGCGTAGTTTGATAGGCCCTTCAAAGCGCAATGAACTTTTCAAGAGCCACAAAACGAAAACTAACCTAGCCCACCGTATGCCATCCTGCCCATCGCCTCTGCCCACCTCCCCTTCCCCTTCTTGCACCCAATGACTGGTGCATTGCCCAAACTTCCAAAAAATAAACTTCGAATGCATTTTAACTCGACTGGTCTTGCTGCCTTCAGACTCTTTAAAGTACAGCGACAAAAAGTCGCTCCGATGCAGACATGAATTGGAAGCGAGCAATCAAGAATCTGAAACAAAATAACTTGCTATAAGCTTTCATTTTTATTAAAACTCTAAATTAATGTCCTGTATCATCATGTAATATATCACCAGACGGTGGAGATTCATATACTTCACTTTGATAACGGAAAAAAATGTGTGTTGATTCAGGTTGTTAGCATTATAAAAATGAACTCTATAGGCAACTTCGAAGCTACGATTTGAAACAAATATAACAAAATATTATATAATAATCAATATATTACTGAAACAAAATTTCAAAATAAAGTACAAAAAGCTTACCAGTATATACGAAAGAAGGTACAACTTGCAAGATATATTTATTTGTGTGCCGTAAAAACTAATAAATATAATACTTAATAAGTCTTTTTAATCAGAAATTTGTACGGATGTTTTGCTATATTCGAGATTTAAAATTGTAGAAAATAATGCAGTCAATAATTTTAAATCAAAACAAAAGCATCTCTCATAATTATTATAAATGTTCCATAAATGTAATAGTATCATAATTTTCATAAACAACTAACAATTCCATATTTACCATGTAAATATTAATAAGTTGACTACACGTATCACACATTTGTTAAATACTTCAGGAGAAACAAAAACTTTATAAAAATAAGTACTTAGGGCTTAAAAACAATACACTTTTTAAATGAATGAATACCATCGATATGTAAATATCTAATATATAAAAGTCAAAATATGTATGTTCGTTCGTTCGTTCGTTTG
>JAGVSQ010013719.1:0-10961 GCA_022683975.1 Rhyacophila evoluta
CGGTAACAGTGATCTCACATATGGAAGTTTACCAGTTTTAAATAATTTAGAATTTGTAGGTAAGGTTTTGATATTGGACAACCGATTAGCGAACGATTATTTATTTATATATATATGTACATACACGTATACAATCATATTTATTATTAAATTAGATCCTCTTATACGAGTAGGTACTAGAATCTACTCGCGGAGTTCAGGTGTTATCTAGCACCTACCTACTGAACACTTTTATCTCGACGACACACAGTACAGCACCGCACTTATGATTACAAATATCTCTCTCCCTCTTTCTTAGTAATAAATTATGCTCACACATTTACACCGACGTATTAGTTATTACGTAGTATGTAACTTAAAATAAATTAGTAGAATCCATTTCAGGTGGAATAATTTTCAAATCTGTTGTTTATAAATCTCGAATGGTTTTGAGATATTTATAATTAGTGAAAGATCCTTAGTAAAGTAAAAAATATGATTTGACATTATTTTATTAGCAAGAGCTCTCTTGCTCTTAAAGACTGCTCGAAGCATTTTTAAGGATGGTTATGATTGGAGAGCGTATGAATACTACAATATATAGTAACACACTCACGGTGAAGGATGAAAATGAAGACGGCAACGTGTGTAAAAACGTCATGTTCAATGTTATTAGCATCCCATTATAAAATGAAAAGTATAAAACCAGCTCGAGGAATTCTAATTCGTCGGGTAAGTAATGCATTTAGAGAGCATGATTAAGCGCATTATATTTATTGTATCAAAGCTTGGATATTTTGACAAAATTAAACTTTTTTTACAATACTCGCTCCAAAAGTCGAGCAAATGGATCTACATACATAGTGTGAATATGTTCACTTCCAAAGTGGAGTACATAATTGCACCTCCGCAATGTAAATTTTTCACAAGACTTTGTTGTCAGTCTGTTGTTCAACCCACTAAGCATACAGTCCTGCATTTAAAAAAAATCATCAGATGTGGGAATCGAACCTGCATTCCTCAAATTCGAGGCGTGCACGCAAAACTTAAGGCCTACTGGGGAACTAGCCATTGTATTACCAAGTATTGCCACGAAGCGGAAAATATAAGAAGTTATCACAGTGTTTGGGGTGAAATGGTAGTTATCTTCCTAAATGATGTAGGGTAAATACGCCAAAAATAAGAAGAAATCAGCCTTGCTCGACCTAATATGCCCTGTTTTGTTTACACGTAAAACATGCAACCGTTTATATGACACGTTAAGCCTTCGACTTTTTGGCGAAATGTGAAATGCGAAATAGCTCGCGCTATCCTCTGAAGTCGATTTCAATACGTGTACAAACTAATATGCTTAAAATTATTATATGTAGCCTGAAGACAGTATGTATGCATTATTTGGGCCTTTATTAACTGGTTATCCCAGTTAAGTACTCGCATGATAATTACATGTATCATTATAATCTACCAGAGATTTATAAATCTGCCCTACGTAAAAAGTATAGCTATTATTATGTTGCACAACCAAAGGTAGAGTGCATAACTTCCAGACCGCGTAATAACTTTGTCATATTTACTATCAGCGTTATGTTTTTTTTATTATTTTTGACGATGCGGTAACTCCAACGTAAAGAGTAAGGTTGACCTGACATAATATGTTACATCTTTCACAAGGATCGGTTATTCGCCGAGTACTCAGCTCGTCGGCTTGAAGCCGCGGTCACCGGAGACATTATAAATAAAAGCTGTACATAATCAACCCGAGAAATACATTTGGTAACTTAATACTAATAAAAAAAATATGTCTTTGTGTTCAAATTCAGGTGTGTATTTTTTTTTTTTTTTGTGTCCGTTTGGAGTATCACCATTAATACTGTGAACCTGGGTGCTCACCCCATTTGATGACCTGACTATTCAAGATATCGAAGAAGTATTGGAGGACCATGCTTTTAACGAAGAAGAACTAGTCGATATGTTCGATGAACCGACCATGATTAATGGTTTATAATAAGTTAAGTTTCGGGGTTAACTTCTTTACGATGAAAGCAGGTAATCTCTTATTATTAAGTTCTTAACCATTTGATGAGTATGGACGTACATGTACGCCGGTGCATCTTGTCACCTTATTTTATACAAAGCCATTTTTTATTTCTTCATAAAATATTGTTATTTATTTTGAAATAACTACTAGATAGATCGATGAATGATATGTGAAAGTCATTACAATAATATCATATATTTTTAGGCTAGGAAAAATATGTGAAGAACATCCAGCATCGAAAAATCCCCTTATGCTCATTCTATAATTTTTAAGGGAACAAAAAAATATTTATATTGCTGTTCACAGAAATTCTTAAAATGTCACATAAATTGGTCTTATAGGTTCAAATTTACTCTCAAGTGCTCATTTGATTCCGAAATGGGTGTGACCACGTGTGGTAATTTTATACACATTCTGACCAATTTGGAATAACTTTTCTATTTATTTTGTTGGTTGTTAGCATATAGAAGAGCATTGTTAACAATGCGGCATATCCAATTAGATTGTTTTTTTTTATGTTATTAGTTGAATTGATAGTAGTAGAAGATATTAGTGCTTAAAACGTGAGTGTTCAAAAAATTAAACCACCAATGAAAGGTTAAATTCAAAAAATCTCATTGTGAAAACTTACAACCCACCTTGAAAAGTGATTTATATTATCTAAGTATATTGAATAAATACGCAAACGTATATATTTGTTATATTGTTTATTGAAAAAATAAAGAATACAATTAAGCTTCGATATTTTTGGACCGCTTGCTCTAATTTTGTATAAACTTCAAGCCTCGCATAGCACGGATTTGTAGTTAAGTTCTGATTATGCTGGAAAGGAAAAGTCCAATAGGTAATAATGATTCCGAGAGTGAAATTTATCCATGCAACACATTTCATCGGGAAATCTAAATATCATTAGACCGTGGCATCGATAAATTTAACGTTAGAAACAAAATTATACAGAAATACTAGTATCCTAATTTAGGTTCAATACGATCGTTAAAATTCATGTCTTGGATTGGTCTGTTCGACTGTGTAGTTATTTTTGTCGAAAGTGATTCGAGAACGGAGATTCAGTTTTACCTTTCCCCGAGTTGTAGAGGCACAACGAAAAACATAAGTAAATAAATATATCATGCCCGTTCGCTAGACACGCTAATCAATCGTATTAATTCGTTTTCACTTCGCTGTCTATTACGCGGATATCATAACAAAATAAATTTAAACTTCTAACCTGGATCGAAACAGCGGAGAATTTCAAACCGGATGCAACAAAGTGGTACAGAATTCAAGTGACATTCATTGGTTCGACACGTAGTAGGTCTAAAAGTTTGTGAAACGCAGACACTAGAAGGCCTTGTCTCAGAAAACGTGTAGTACACTTAAAAAAACTATTGTAATATGTATTTACCTGAAGCAATCGTGTCTCGCCGGCCCTCATGAGTATTTGAACAAAATATACTCGTCAGTAAAAACAAAATTAATTATTTGATTCGCGTTTCAGCTATGTAACAATTAATAATATATTCATTAATATTTTTGTTTACAATGTGTGCTCGGAGCGCAGAACGTAACCCCTATTTCGAATTGTCAGTGAGATTTTCACTGTGTGAGATAATTATAGTACTCTCGTAAATTGTTTTCATTTTTGATTTGTACGTTATCATTATTAAACTTGTTGTTTACGTAGTAGCTAGCGCGGTTTTATCAGGACGTGCAGGAATTTCCCGATTTATAGAATTTAATGTGGCTTATCGAATCGGTTCACTAATGACCTCTGATATTTTCGTACACGTATACTGAATATTACTTTAATCACATTTAGATCACAGACAATAGCGTGTCGATTTCGATGGACGACAACACTGCCATTCGCGGGCCGGACGACTTCCTCGATAAATAGCCACGCAACGACTAAAGTGACAGCTGTGTGAGGTGGCTAAATCCCCTCCCTGCGGTCTGTTCACTTCACTTTTATAAAATTCCATGTTATTATTATTATTTAGCCATGGTTATTACAAATGCTTGATTACGGACTATATGAATTTTAATTAATATCGTGCATTATTTCGATAATGTCAATTATCGATTCATTTAGTGTCATATCTCTAAAATATTCTGTCATAGGTAACGTCTAATTGGTGCATATTAAATCTAACGATTCGTGTAGCTATGAGAAACATCATTGTTTTAAATGATTATCATTACAAGTAGCAAAAAACTCAAAAAACTAACACAGCACTCGGACTGGAATGTTCGGTGTACGCGTTATGTATGTACAATATAATATGAGAAGACAAGTTGACTAGTATCGAAACTATTATATCCAGTATGCCCCCATACTGGAGGTTATGAGTTTTGATACTAGTCTCCCCTCATAAGTGCATATTTATTTACCTCTAGAGATTGCAAATGTCGAGAAAATAAAAATAAATCGGAATTCGAATTTCAGCATTTTCGGAATTCGAAGTCTCGGATTTTCTTGGAATCGGATCGAAATATTGAGGTTTTTTATTTTTTAGGTCTCACCCTATCTTAAGATAGCTAATTTAAGCATGAGATTACAATTACAAAACGTGCAATTTACAACTATTTATGTTTAACCTATACAATATTCATCAGATTGAAAAAGGTAAATTGGAAGGGTTAGTTGTAAAAGTTTTGAAAAAAGTGCACGGCAAAATTTTATTTAAATTAAAATTAAAAACACATCAATAAAAAGAAAATTTAATATATTTGCATTTTTTTTACTAGTTGTTGAAAAAAAATTGACCAGTGCTGCGCTATTGACTCGCCGACGTGTCATATCCCCGTGTCACCCACGACTGATTTTTCGATAATTATTATATTATAACTAATTTATTCTGAATATTGTGAACTGATATTGTGGTGACATCTCTTCAAAAGGGCAGAGAGACGAGGGATAAGTAATTCAAAAAAGAATGCTAGCATGGCCATGATAGTAATCTAACGTAAGACTAACTGCAAAGCAGGGCCGCCCGCGTGGTCGCTGGCGCCATGGTAAATTTCGGCACCCCTTTTACATATGATAATTACAAAAAAGTTCTCTACGAAAAAACTAAAAATATAGATCCTAGCTTACTCTCTGAATAGTATCGTACAGTAATGCCAATTATAATAATAAACTTCACGTGAATTTACAATACAGATTTGGTTACCGAGTATTTTTGAGTGTCATTAAAAGAAGCTCTCTTTATATGTATAAATGTGTGTAGGGTGTATGAAAATTTGATAACTGTAGTCGTTTTGGCAGACCCATGCGATGCTCTATTAATGAGAGAAGAGGAATTTGAAAGAGGTAATAACTAATTCGTTTGATAGAGATTCGACTATATTAATTTTTTAAGGAAAACTATTCACATGACCGGTAGAATTAGAAAGGTAGACCAGAAGACCGCCAGGTACCTTCCAAAGGATATTCTCAGCGAAATTGTGGGATTTTGGCATGACTAGAAAGGATGCTAGGCGGCTAGCGAGCGACAGAATTCTGAGTATTTTTTTTTCGAAAAGAGGGCGGTAGGCTAAACTATTGGGAACCTATGCTTTAGGTCATGCCAGCATCCGTAGATTCCATGTGGAAAGGAAGCGATGTAACTTTAGAAGAAATTGCAATATTAGAGAACAGAGCAACCAACTTCATATGCAATTAAAAATCATGCAGACAATATGATCAGCATGAGCATGCGTGCCGCGTATATCCACGGAATGTTTTAATACTGCCTGGCTTTTCATCCGACTTGCGGGATTCTGATGTCCTTATTCGGTTCAATATAATCTAGAAACTCTAGAATGTCTATAATATTGGTTACCATTTTTAATTGCATCATTTGTTTTCACTCCTCGTCATTAATTTTTTTCTACATAATTATGTAATTTTAAACATACATTGTTATGACAGTGGCCTTTTTATACTATATTTTAATTATGAATGTGTTCGGAGCTACAATGCAGTATTGAGCTACGTCTGCTTTTTCCGTTTTACTTGTATTCCGGGTGTCGTGATAATTTTACACGATGTAAAGTAACTAATTAAAGATGAGGGTAGTGCGGATAATCAAAAATTCGGATAATCGATAGTAAAAACTTGTAATCAAAAAGTAAAATATACATGTCAATATTTTTATTGAAATATGTATACATAGCTTTATAACTTTAATTTTAATTATCGGAAGTATAATTAATAATCAATAATTGACTTTTGCTTAAATTATCTTTTCTTTAAGAAGTCGCAAAATCTCGTATATTTTTGAGTTCTCTAATACCATGTTGCCTTTAATTTTTTCGAGACTTGAATGGATCTCAGCTTTATTTTCTATTGAAAAATATCGTATTTCCACACAAAATTGGGTCAAATATTGGCTGACTAGACCATTGCTTTTGCGTGTACTTCAAATGGTGCACGCCCAACATTCACGCAAGACATTTTCAAAGTTTTCATTTTGTGTGTTTTTTATAAGCTTTTATTTATTTATATAGATTTACGCTTTGAGGCACCATCGTTTGACGGGTATAGGAGTGGTGAACTGTATAATATCTTCACTGTGTTTTTTTATTCCCTAGACCGCCCAACGCCATATTTGTTAGACAAAACCTCCCGAATCATCCTTTTTCAAGACATTAATTATATCCATCTTGACTTCAAATGTCATAATAGTAAAGTAATATGTCATAGTAATATGTAATAGTAATAGTAAAAAGATTATTTAAACAAAAAGATCCCTTCAGAGGACGATAGTGAGACGCAATTTCTCAAATTTATTCATTTGTTGGTAAATAAGTAACTATGTAGTATTTAATATAAAATACAAAACTATACTTTCACTATAATTACGTAAATTAAGTGTAAAATAACTTTTAAAATTGAAATCACAAAATGCTCATTACCTCAAAACATGTTTTAGTAAGTGACTATGTATCATAGAAATAAAAATCTATCTATACTATAATTACGTAAATTAAGTATAAACTGTCTTAATATTAATTTCTGTGTCAATGTGAGCACTTCAATGTGTGTGCAGATGTCATGCGTGCAGTTGTCTGGTTACCATATAACAAGGGGCTCGCGCACGCACTCCCACGCTTCTTCCAGCCGACCCCTGCATTCAAATATTAATCAAACAATTAATTCCTAAGCTTACTCCGCTGGCCAAGCGGTAATTGTCTGTTTTGGAGGCAGATGTTGCGGGATCGAATCACAGTTGTTTAAAAACATCTAAGATACGTGACTAAATAGCCAATGCTAATGAATTGCACGTAAATAGAAAATTGGAGTTTACTGACAATCAATGCCTGTGAAAAAATTTGTCTATATTTTTTTAACAATTTATACGTCACAAGTTACAATTATAATCTATATAAAACTATTAACGTATCAAAAGCAAAAAGTCCCCTTTCCTTTTTTTTTGTCTCATCGAATCGAAACTGTATGGGGCCCGCTGTCGGTTCCAATTATTTTTTTTTATCTGGGATGGTTACCGAAAAGTTTAATTATTTACTTTTCCCGCAGCGTCTTATCAAGTTAATAATTCATCATTTTTACATGCTTCTGCCGTTCTTCGTAAAAAACAACTGTTCACTCACACTAAATATTTAATATAAAGCTATCAAACTATGTAAGTTTTTAATCATGTAAGCAGTCAAAAATAGTAATAAAAATATTATTTCTATTAGCGTTGCTTATGGTTTTAAATAACACGGTTTTTAATAAATTAATTTAAAACTTTTATGTATGCAATTGAATATATTTTATACAAAACCTATTTCAAAGTAATGTCATAAAGAAAATTAATTGAAAATATATGCTACCGTAGTTTAAGCTAACAAATTTTTGAAACGGTTAAATTACAGAGAAAAAAAATGTACGTAATATATCTATATCTATATAATACTTTTATTGATATAATTACGTTTTATTGTATTATGGGGAAACCTTATTATTATCCTTAGAATAGCAGAAAAAATAATTTATATAAGTGAATAATTAAGCACGCACCAGCCATAAAAATCAGAATAGGTTATAAGGCGCGAAATTTTGTTCAAACCTTATAAAACGTCAAATTTTCGGTGTCAATTGTTCAGTGAGCTCTTAATAGATTACTATTATATTAATCTAGCTAGACAGTATTATTTCTGTGTTGAAACTTGTGAACTTGCGAAAAATGGAAGATGTTATTGAATGTTTGGATGCTATCGAAGAACATTTAGTGTGTTCAATTTGCCAAGCACTCTGTGGCGACTCTTCGCAGTTTTTGCAATGCCATCACAGTTTTTGCTCAAAACATAATGCCGATAAATCGCTGTCGTGCATAAAATGCGGTGATCTGTCGAATAAGGAATTTGAAAAATCCGTATCCACAGATGAGATGGTACTAGCCTATAAGGATTTACAGGCTATATTTACCCCCTTCAAATCAACTGCCCCCAAAGAAATGATCACAGAAGAAGCTTCTTTGAAGATCGCCAGTCCAAAGAGGTCTATGCGAGTTGCTAGATCTAGAATTAATACTCGTTCTAGATCGCCATTTAAGAATAATCAAGAATTAACATCGAGACGAAAGTCGCGACAAAGTATTAAACGGTCACCCCCTAAAAATGAAAAAGAAAATAAAGAAATATCAAATAAAGATAACGCTAATGATACAGAAAGTTATGATAAGGCTGTTCCTAAACTCTCGTTGCGGCGATTGAGGTCCAGTGATCGCGATTTAAAAGAAGTTAATGAAACTTCGATAGAACTCGACTGTAGTAAAAAGCTTGTCATCGACTCCCTGTCTGACCATGCTGCTGATTTGATTAAAGCAACTTGTATGAAGTCAAATGGGATCAAAGGTAAAGATGCCAATATTGCTAAGAAAGACTTGAACACACTTGGGAAAGAGAAAGACAATATGAATGAATTGCAAACGCCGTTATTGGTATTAGAAAGAAATAAATTTATTGATCAAATTACATCGAATGAAGCAGTCACCAATATTCATGTCAAAAATTTTAACAAACACATCGAGAAAAGAAATCGTAAAGGAGAAACTCCACTTCATTCAGCATGCATGATCTGCAACATTAAAAAAATAGAAGAACTTCTCATAGACGGGGCTAATCCGAATACGAAAGACTTTGCCGGGTGGACACCCCTTCATGAAGCCGTTAACAGTAACAGAATTGATATTGTGGAGCTTTTATTGATGTACAATGCATTACCTGATTTACCTGGAATAGACAATGAAACACCGCTACATGAAGCAGTAAAGAATCGAAATACACAAATTGCCGAATTACTGGTACGATATGGAGCCAATATGCACGCTAAGAATTCCAAAGGAGTGACGCCAGCAAGTTTAGCTGATGAAGAACTGATGTCATCTTTTGTCATTATTCAGGCGAGCATATCAGCATCTAGAATTACAAATAAACATATATCTTTGCACTTAGTGAAAGCTGAATTGGAAACTGTGCACTTTTATCTATCATTGTTAAATAAAGCTACAGTAAAGATTATGCTGAACTTGTTAAAAGCGAATCCTGCTTTCAAAATTGAAAAGCAATTGTCTAAATCGACCCATGTTTTAGTCGAGTGTGGAGTTGACGATGTTTGTTTATTGAGCAGAGATATTTTATATGCGTCCATTTCTGGTAAATGGATCATATCAAAAGAATGGACGAACAGTCTTGATGTCAAAAATCTTGAATATTACTCCATCAATGTCTTGGAAGGCATCTCCAATGGTGTAGAGTTATCGCGAATGAACCGTTACAGACAATTGCCGGGTCTTTTCAATGGATGTCACTTTTACTTCATAGGACTCGATTCGCCATATGAAATAAGTACAACACTTAAAGTGGACAAAAGTTATCTTGTAAATCTCGTTGAAGCGGCGGATGGAATTGTTTTAAAACGAGAACCGAGACCTGAAAGTATTCCCGATAAAGAAAAAGTCTTTCCATACCATGCAAGACAGAATAGTGCGTTATCAGAATGTGCGCATTATATCATCTACAAAAATAAACCATCTTTGGCATACAATATGGGACATATTAAAGCACTTCCATTAGGATGGCTAATTGACTGTATAAGACGTTTTGATTTGGTCGATCCGTAATAACCAAATGTTACATGGTCTCCTGAAGTTTCAAAATTGAAGAATTAAGTAAAACACTAACGGATCAACGTCTTTTGATTGTGTGTGACACTATCCATCAGTTTCATATGCAGTCTGGCACTGAACTTCCATGACAATTGATGTCATACATCATGTGATGTGCTCTTCTAAGTTGTTCTCTGTGGACGGCATAGGAAAAAATTTAAGGGACGCAATCTTAGGAGTTTAGCTTGGAATACATTCAATAAATTTCTATATTTTTATGTGGTTGGATATATCGCCATCAAGGAAAAATTCGATGAGTAGATTTTATTTGTAAAAATTCAGATACATTGATATCCTTGTGATATTGAGTTCTATCTGGGAAAAAAATCACCAATTACCAAAAGCGTTCTGATGGTCGGTGAATTTTTCCTTGAGTGACCATGTATTGTTTATTTTTACAATAATTTTCGCTTTTGATGTCTATTAGAATGTGGAGCATATTGATTTCAACATTGTGAAACTTATTTCTATGAATTACTACAATCATTGTAAATATTTTTTTTATATTTAAATATACTGTGGCGCATTGAATAATGGCTTATTGAAGTTGTAGTATGGTTTCTGATTGTATTGAAAATTATGACAAGATGAAAATTCTTTCCCAATAAAGTGTGCCTTAACAGTAATAATGGATATTAATACGGAATTATAGTGAAATCTCAACATGATGTTTTCGAAAAAATGTGAATGTTGGTGAAGTGAAAATTGGAGTTTATATTAACACTTGGCCTGCGGGAACTGTAATATTACGTTATTGTGTACTCCAGCGGTTATCTGCCAGACTCGGA
>JAGVSQ010013720.1:0-10961 GCA_022683975.1 Rhyacophila evoluta
GGCGGTGATGAATGAACGAAATTGGATGATGCATGATCCAGGAATTTTATATCATAAATGATATTGTATATTCTTTTTACACTATAGCAGTGTCATCTACGTTATACGAAGGGCTTATATCATCATACGGAGGACGCGGAAGTGCTTCCGCATTTATAAACATACTGATTTAATTTATGGACCAATTTTTATATCTCTAGTTCACTGAATTAAACAAATTGTATTATCTCCTCAGAAGCGGAGAGGTTAGCGTGCGCGCCTCACATCCTTACTGAATTTTTAAAAATAATCCAATAATTTAGCCCATTGAGTTGAGTAATTGTCTGATGCCAGAAACAATGCCAGTTTCAAACTACAGACTGTTGGAAACTTCAGGCAATCTTAACAAGCATATGCTTCTAAAACGACCTAACTGCCTATTAGGAAAACTATATCTATTCAAATGAAAATGTAAATGTTCGTTTGAATAGATATAGTTAAAATCTTAAGTCTCCGAAAGTTCTTCACCGATTGCTATGAAATTTTGACACAGCGTTGCATTTAAATACGCGCGTGTTTTTTATACACCCCACTATTATATAGATGTTACACTTGTGACAGGTAAAAAGATGCCTTTTTCAAAAAAACAGCGTCACTTAACCAGATTGAGCCACAGCAGCGTGTGGCTGGGTACAGCTAGTATAAAAAAAAAACAAGCAGTCTCGAGTTGCATATAGTGATCCAAATAAAGTTTTTAGATTTTAAATTGTCAAATGGTCAAAATTAATTGTGCATATATCTGCATGTTTTCTTGTTGAATAACGAATGATAATTACATAAAATTATGTAGAAAATCGTCAAAACTGCAAGCAGTCGGTATTAATCATGGAAATTTGATTATGTCAAATAAAATCGTTACTGGCAACGCTATTCACACCTTGTCGGATCAAGTGTCATGTCACACTTTGTTTTGAATTGAAAATTGTCTGAAATTCGAAACATGTATACAGTTCAGTTTGTAGATGAATAAAGGTAACATTGCAGAATAATTAATATCCATGTAGAAGTTTGCGAATTTCAAATGTTTTGTATTTTAACACATTCACTGCTGAAGCATTCGCTTTGCGAGCACGCCTGCGCCTAAAATTTAGCCTTCATTTAAACTTATTTAC
This sequence comes from Rhyacophila evoluta, assembly GCA_022683975.1. Taxonomy (NCBI): domain Eukaryota; kingdom Metazoa; phylum Arthropoda; class Insecta; order Trichoptera; family Rhyacophilidae; genus Rhyacophila; species Rhyacophila evoluta. Next base: position 1,152 of record JAGVSQ010013720.1, read on the forward strand.
AAATACAGTCCAATTATGCAATCGTAAGTATTGATTTATTGACACTTCCTATTAGTAGTATCATTACTGGTCATTTTCAATCAACATCCGTACGTTGTTGGGCGTATGGAATATCCACCAAATACGATTTGTTTGTACATACACAAATGGACGTTTTCAGTAGTGAATAAGTTAATGTACATGTATATAAAACAAGCACCACCAGTATGTATATCACCTGTTTCATTGTTTTTTTTTATATATACTATCTTCGCTTCCAAGGTGGAGCATATGGATTTACACAGTGTGAAGATATGTACCATGAAAGTGGACATTCAGTCCTGCATTATTGTTTTTTTAATCCGACAGATTTTAGAATCGAGCCCGCATTCCCAGGATTGCTAGGGGCGCATGCTAACTTCTATCGAAACGGAGAAATTGAAATTTATTAATATTTATAGTCAATTATTTTACTCGCGACTGCCTTCCTTTCAAGTTCTTCAATATCCAATAACTTTAGAATGGGATTATTTCCCAGGATTTTTTTACTGGCTGCATGCACATGAATGAAATACATATTCGATTCGAAATATTCGAAAAAAAGTTTGAAAGTGAGTTGGAACTTTTGTGTATATGTACGTCCGATTGTCGTCACATCTTCAAGGGTATAGCTCTGACGACTTTGAGATAGTCTGAAACGATGACGACTGATGACAGATTGACAAGGACAGCTGTTGACGAGACTGACGAAAGAAAGTATACGGAAAAGAGAGATGACATCTAAGCTGAGACAGAGTAGGCAGGTGAAACACATTCTTCGGTGGATATTTTTAGAGATTCTTTTTACTACGGACGAAAAGAAAAATATGTGTCCAGAAATAGCGTACATTTTTTTTTCAATTGATGTTTTTATCTCGAGGGGAAATATTACTCATAGCGTACGAAAAAAAAATTGCTTCGTATTTGTATCTGAATCTGAAAAACTTCTATGCATTTTTTTTATAATAAATATAATTGCATTTCAATAATGCATAATGATTAGTCAACTAATTTGTAATTAAAATAAGCTATTGTTAACTGATCCGAACGCCGATTTTGTATGACATATGAATAGTACTGGTGATAATTTGAGTCTTGTAAAGAACAGCAGCTTCTACCACTGCTCGATAATTTTTTAAAAGTATATTGTATTTTCTCATATATAAGATCGTATTTTGATGAGTATTACAAATATGATTATGAGGATTGTTTGGTGATGCGTTATATCTAAATCTCATACGGATAATACTCCAATTGAATCTCGGCAAGAGAAGCAGCTACCACCATTAGAAAGTAAACATTATATTCATTCATTATTATCAAAGTCATTCTAAGACTGTTATATGTTATTTTATTAAATCCTGAAAAGCATTTTTTTTTTATTTATGACAGAAAATTTTAAATGGTTTTTTGTGATTAGTCTCGCTCAAGCCTAATGTCCCACCTCCCATATGCAAACGCATAACTATATCGACTATGGAAAGGGAAAAAGACGTAGCCCACATTAAACAAATTTTATAGGCACAAAAAACGTTTATTTAATGATTTTGACTCAACGTTAAAACATTACAAAGGAACAGCTTTAAAGTGCACGAAGACTAAAACTGGTGATCTATTTACTTAGTATGAAATTCATCAAATAGATTATTTCAAAAAAACAACAAAGAAAGTTGATTAGGTGGAAACTTTTTTACCCGGTTGCTAATTTCACATGAAATGCTTTTTTTAACTTAAAAGTTAAACTTAGACACTAATTCTCAATTTTCAGCTTATATCTTTTTGATAGAACGTATATTGAGTTGTATAGATTCTGAAAATAAAGCAATTTTGAAAAACTGAGTGTTATGTCCTTTTTCCTTTTTATAGTCGAATTATTTATTTATGGATACTCCATTAGCTATATATTAAAATATAAAGAAATATATATTTCATTGTTAGTATAATGAGTTATCTAATGGTATTCAGTTTCCTGAATGCCCACCGTCCCAGTTTGGTTCTGCAAGCGATTTATTATAAACGAAGTTATGTAATACGTTATGCCTTTCATATTTTCGACAAGGTATTGTATTACACGTGTGAACAGATGAGTAGTAGTCATTTCCGTAAAAAGTAATGTTATTATGGTATTATAAGTTCAAACTATATGCCATATTAAATTGTTTAAGTATCGGGAAAACTTTTGGCTTATGAAAGCAAACCTGTAATTGGAGGCGGATATAAAATTATTTTAAAATGTCAAGTACGCAATAACACGAAAGTTAAATCGGATCTTATATAGCAAAAGCTGCTTAGAGAGGATAATAAATAATAATTAATATAAATAGGTCAGTGGATTACAGGTGCGAAGACAGCTAAAATTTATTAAAAACACAATTCTCCTTGGTTGATATAACGTCACTATAGGATTGATATATCGAATATCTACCGTACTTGATTTGAAAAACAAAACGTGTTTCTATTAATAATATAGTTTTTACTTAATTAAAATAATATAATGTAAATGTATTCGTACATAATATAGCAATCGTATGGCTTTAAAAAATAGTTTAGATACTTCAATGCATGTATTTAAATGATTTTTTTTTCGTTTCCTAAATATTTGACTATAAATTGGTCTATCAGACAAAAAATCATGAAGCGACGATAATCTGTTTTAACACGTGAACTGACAAAGAACGTGTGTACCTTGGATTGAAAGAATTTAGTTGCACACAGAGTTTTATTTATTTTGAATTTATTATGATATTAAGCTGGCCTGTGGATATGCATCTCTTCAATACGAATATTTATCTTTCCTGAAGACTGATTGTTTTACGAGACTGGGCTCTCACTCAATCCCCAAACTTATGATGCTTAACATCCTTTCTCGCATTACTCAATTTCAAAAAATCTTAATTCAGCTGCGAGATTTGAACCAGGGTTTTACGTTGCCAATGCACGTGCGCGTAACGACCGAACAACGAGGTAAGAGGTTGTATTAAAACGTGCAAATGTCATTTATAAATTGCACAAAATAAACTCGGACACGTGACTCAATCTCAAAAGTATTCAGCAATACATACCTATACATCATCAAGAGCACTGGCTGGCGACAGAGATTCTTGGGAATACCATGTGCTATCCATTTGCCCCATATATGTGGATATGAAAGATTATTACTTCTTTGATGTAATTCTATACTATCTCGGAAAGTCAACATATGGATATACTAAATACACCCTATCCTTACACCCGGTCTTAATCAGACGAATCCTGGAGCTTTGATATCGAGAGACGATCTCCTAAAGGACAGGACTGTCCAGGGAGTAAAGAATATACGTATAAATTACGGAATTACGTTTTGACGCACTCAAGTGTGGTGAAGTTAAAAATAATAAATATTTAAGTCTGGATCTACACAGGTTACGGCGATTTGCTAAACAGTTAAGCCGAGGCAGTCCCCATTAACAGAGCTTGTTTACAAACACGAACATACTGTCAGCGGATAATTTTGATTTATGGTTTTGATCTATCACTCGTCACCTATCCGTTTCCGGCCAAGATGTCTGCCCGTCTTAATAGTCGTGATACTGACCTGCAGGTGACCTTAGAATGATTGACAATAAGGACCCGCCCACATAAGTTGATCCAGCAGGCTGATAATGATATAAACATAATAAATCATTAATTAAATATAACGACATAAGCAAACAGCTCGCCCCCGCTTTAAAGTATTTGTCCAATTTCAATTTCTTTTGCATTATATTGACTCTATTGTTTACTTTGAACGGTTTTTATGAACGAACTTTTGATTTGAGTATTTTCATATCGACCCTGCTTAGGCAAAAGGCATTAATCAACCCTCATTTTTTTAATAATTATTTTACTTTAAAAAACGTAATCAACACAGCTAAATAAAAGTTTCATTGAAAGGAATCAAGCTGGAAATACCGAATAATTATCCAAATTCAGCTTTAATTTTTTTTTTTTCAAACAGCACCTTCTGAATTTGCGGGCAGAAAAAAATCAAACCTCATTCACGCCATTATTGTTCTGTGAGGGTTAATGCATTTTATCTACACAGAATCAATAATATTAATTATGTAATTATCAGATTAATATTCATTATTTTTCGACCCTAAGTCCGCGGGAAGGATAGCTGTGCGACCGTAACAGAGGTGCTAAATAGCTATAAATAGCTGAGTGAGCGAGTGAACAATTTCGGCAGCGCGTCAGTCACAACTCGCTCACTTGCTAACACACATATATTTTATAAGCCACTTTAGTATAATACTAACCGATAAAAAATCTATCACATATTTTGTTTTATACCTAAGTGAAAGATATTATCAGTATATTGCCAAAAGTATTTTTTTACCGATTTCATTTCCATCAAATGCTATACGTTCGATAATATTAATTATCAATATACAGTCCGTTGAAACTATACTCAACGACTAATTATACGATATAAAAATCGTGATGATTCATGACACTATACGAAAACTAAGTAATATTATAAAAACAGTATAATTTTGGACGGATGTGTTTGTATGAATATCATGGTATTCGATGCTGGCAATTCTATCAACTACGAGGATTATTGTGATAGTTATGACCTTTCCTTCAATCTGATTCCTGGCCTCGGTAATCACGTGGCTTCCTGCTGCCGATACGCTGATATATTCGCTCTTGTTCGTGCCAGGAAGAAACCCAATCAACATCAAATACCGGGTTACCTATAACGGATAAACCAATATTTCCTTATACAAAAAGGTCTAAGTACTACGTCTTAAGAGTTATCGTGCTGACAGTGAAGTGTTACTTCATTTTTAAACAAAGGTTTAAGTTACGAACTAACAAGATAGTTCCTAAATTCAACTAAATTTATTGATAAATCATTTGACATCGTCAGAAGTATTAAGAATAATTGTGTCCATCTTTATAATTTAAAAAAAATGCAGTTGTAAATTTATTTCAATACTTGGTTGAATACAATAATTTTAGATAATCAGTGACGATGTTAAAGTTGAAATTAATACAGAAGACGTAGAAAATGCAGTCAAAATAACATGTCGACTGTGGAAAGGAAAAATACCGCAATCCTCAGTGTTTTAAAACTAGCTTTTATTTTATAATCACAATATGTACAACATACACATTCTGGCAAAAGGACATAAGCTAAAACTGTCGAATGACTACATAAATTTAGCTTTTAAGTTGGAAAAAATGATGACCAATGAAATTTACGACCATGAAAAGGGCTTCTATCTCAACAATTTTACTGGTTTTTCTTAAATAACTTATTAATTTAATATCATATGGAGTCAATAAAGAAACAATTTTTGTCTTCATGCATTTCAAGATTGTGATTATTTAATGTTTTGATTTTGTATCAAAATCATTAAATTAACGTTTTTTGAGCCTTCTGTAAAATTTTCTCTGTGTGGCCTAGGTCCTTTTTTCTTTTCGCGGTTAATGTGAAAATTTCATGATGATTCTTTTTGCCGTTCGGGAGGAATTCCTGTGACAAAAAAACATACATGTATCTGTTTTGTAGTATACACATTTCATCGAATGGGTGAGTTTTTTTTCTCTTTGAGAAGCACGTAGACAAGAATAAAGTTTGAATATAACTGTGACAAAGGTATTTCGTTACGGTGGTCTTCAAATGCAGACATCGATTATAGTCTTGTAATTCGATTAGTTATACCATTTGATAAAGAATGCGAATAAGACATTAAATTTGACATATCAGGTGGAAATAAATGGATCGCATGCCATCTATTGGATTTCAATTCAATTACAAAAACAGTAATTTTATTCTCACTGTTTTTTTTATTGACCTAACTTGATATTCACTGCTTGTTTCATGGATAATTTCTGAAATATTTCGATTATTAGCATACGGGCTCATAAAATTATCAAAAAAGAGAATTACAAAAGTATTACTTCATGTATATATTATATTATACACCATTTTAATGCGGATTTATTTTGATTACACGGTTTTTGCGAATTTGCCTTTATTATTTTCGTTATTTAAATTTTAAGCTGTAGTTTATGGCAATGCTCGTAATAAAATTTATTCTTTTTAAATATCACGTATAAATAAAAACGATGATATATTTTTTTAAATATTACAAATAGCAACATTTCTTGTTCGAAATTTGAATAAATAGTCCATCGAGTGCATTTTTTAACCAAAAAAAAAATAAGCAACCACTAATAATACATGGCTAGTTAATTTAAAAAAAAAAGAATCATTTGATTTTGTTGGCGCTTTTTAAATCTGGGCTCTTTTGTGGCCTACTCTCTAAAATTATTAAAATGGTACATAATTCACTTCAACTATTGTAGAGCATCTTCTTCGGCTATATATTCTCAATTATTATTTTGCATTGTAGTACAAGAATCAGGAACTTCCAACACTTCTAAATCTATATCCTTATCTTGGTCATCAAACAAATTCTTTCAACCATGTTCCATTAATTGCATTTTCACTTCTTTTCGGATATTTATCCGTTATATCTGAAGTTCGCTATATCGAGTTGTTACTGTATATCAAAACGAATTTCCCCATAAGAAACAATGCCAACTCAAATGATTCGTTCCACAAAACAAAAAACGCATATACATTTTTTATGTTTTTGTTATTAGTAGATCATCACATATTATCTAGGCTGGTGCAAGATTGGAAGGAGAAGAAAATACTTGTGATACGAGTGACCCAAGCGTTGTTGTTGGACCTTTGCATAACATTTAACTAGCTCTTTTGCATTTTACTTTTTCGAAGGTGATTTTGAAATCACAGCTTGCATCAGCACATAACAAAATGATGAGACGGTCTTTCACGGGCTTTGTGACTGGAAATTACATACTTTTCTAATGCAGGCCATATTTATACAAAAAAGCTTGTATTACAAGGATTCGCTGGCGTATCAAGTTCAAATCGATATTATTTTGCTCGTATTGCAAAATATTCGTAAATTGAGTTACTTGCAATCCAAGGTTTCACTGTTTCTATTATAGAATTTATTCGCATATAATTTCCGTGTTTTATAAGTATACGGACAATTAAATACTGATAGTATTTATCTATTACACACGAAGTTTAAGTATACAGAATACAAGACAGTGTATACCAAATACAATATACTTTTTAGATTAGTTTGTTCGGCGTACAGTAATTATTTTTTAAATAATACTTATACAAGGAAGAGATTAAATTGTATACACGAATACATTATAATTACCCGCTGAATAAATGAGATGTATGTGAATTTAAATAATTATTAAAACACAATTCATTAAAATGTTTTTCTTCTATTTGAATTTAACTGAGCGGGATTATCTCTTAATAATATAGAATTATTATTTATAATCACAACACCGTCGTTTGTTTTTGAGCCATTTTTTGCTTCAAGTCAAATTATGCATTATATAATGTATTTTTTAGAAGGTATTCCCGTCCATTAAACAATTATTTTTTTGGATACTTATTTGTAATTCTGTCATTTTTAATCGATTTCAATTTACGAAAATGAATAACATACTTCAGAAAAATAAATAAATTTAATTAACATATTTTTCAGTTCCCGTTGAAACAAAACTTCGATAGTTAATATTTTCGACTGAAGGTGCTTGATGGAAATTGATTTTAAATTCTAAATTATTTAAAACTTCGATAATTAACAAGTTAAATGTGGCTTGGTATTCAATCTATCCGGTTAGCGTAGTTGCTGCTCCATTTATCGGATTTAAAAAAAATAAAAATGCAGGACTTGGTTTCCCATCGGGTTGAGCAATTTTCGGACAAACAATTCTCGTGAAAAACAAACTTTACACTACTACACTACACTATTCTTCACTTTCGGAGTAGATATCTTCACGCTGTGTAGATTCATATGCTCTACTTTGGGAGCGAACATGGCTTAAGAAGAAGAAGAAAACTTTATTACAATGAAGATATATATGTATATCGACTGTGGAAAGAAAAAGAGATGGAACCCGCACAGAACAAATTTTATAGCAGGCAGAAAAGTCTGTATAATAATTTTTTCATGATATAATATCGAGATTTACTTCTTCATTTTTTGACGCTGGCGCTTCATCACACTCAAATGTGTTGACGGAAGGTTGATAGCCCACAGTCAGGACTGAGATAGTGCAGTTTTTTTATTGGTACTGTAATCATTCGTTGCGATAAGAATATATTCGAAGTTTCTTTACATATCTAGTTGAACCGCTCCAATTAGAAATGTAAATAAAAACAAAATATTGTAAAATATATATCTGTTTACGTAAACGTAGTTAAAAACTCTGTCCTACATTCGTTATTATTTAATAATGAATACAGCTTTTAGCTACACACTGAGTAATAGTTTATTGATAATTAGAGGTGACATTATATTTAATTATCAATTATGTTATTGCAAATATATTGATGCATCACGTGCATGAATACTACATGGTGCAAGTGATAATATATTTTTTTAACGATAGTCTTAGTAAATTAATCTAATAGAAATCAATGAACGTTGACCCGAGAGAACGTACTTTGTACTATTTGTATGTGATTAATTACACTCATTAATAATTATTTATCTCAGTACAAATGCATATTAAAACACTTATATTTATTTGATACCGGTTTAATATATAAAAAAACGAAAGATAGAGTATACAAAGATAATATACTCTTATTTTGAAAGCATAATTTCAATTTGACTGATACCTTAATACTTTTATGATTAATACGATTATAGTTTTTCGTTATTTTCGGAACGTATCCGGCTAGTTCTCGAGTTACAACTGACTCGAGATACGACCACTCGCTCTTACGATTGAAAAATTCTGCCACATACCAAAATATTTGTATGACATATGAGTATGTATTGTTAATTGTCTCCCCGGTAGCGTAGTTGGTAAAGTGCGCGCCTAGTGATCCGGGGAATGCGGGTTCGACTCCCCATTTGTCCAATTTTAAAATACGAAAATGCAGGACTAGATGCCTATTGGGTTGAGCAATTGTCTGACAAACAATTCTCGTGAAATATAATCTGTCAAGACACATTGCGGAAATCCATATACTCCTCTTTGGAATGGATATCTTCTTTCTCACTTGGTATAATATACATTTTGTACTGATATCGATTTTTCGTTTATGATTTGATATATGCGATAAGAATATTTAGGATAACACAAATTTCAGTGATAAATAATACTCGAGTATAAGTATTTTTTTTTTTTTTTGAGAATTGAAAAATTACGTTTTAAATTAAAATTATACGTTAGTTAAGGTATTATTTATTCATTCAAATGCGTCATATTTCGTAGATAATTTTATAATCTATTTTTATCTTTATATCCAAGCTTTATCTAGATAAAACAGAATTATTTTGTTGAATCAATAATACCTACGCATTTCTATGAATCTGTCAAAATCCGGAGATTGTAAAAGACATTTACAGAACATATATATAAAGTAGTTATAATTGTGTGCCAGTGAAGTGAGTGATGTCACAGATAATTTTTGACGTCTACTGAAAATATATTTTTTGTTGAATAATCCACAAGATGCAAGAGAATAGAAAATGATTAATTTGTTTTTTTTAATTATCTACACAAATAAAAAAAATATAGGTTCAGAGTGCACAAGAGATAATTACTAATTTATTTATAATTGAATATTAATATTACCGGAATAAATTTACATCGTCATTTCATTTATTTTAGTGATTCAATTGAGTCATATTAACAGTTGGCCTGCGGGAACCGTAATATTACGTTATTGTGTACTCCAGCGGTTAT
>JAGVSQ010013721.1:0-10961 GCA_022683975.1 Rhyacophila evoluta
AATCTGTCAAGCCATCTTCACATTGCTGATATCCATATACTCCTCTTTCGGAGTGTCTATCTTCAGAATGTGTAGATCCATATGCTCTATGGTATAAAAAAATGTATTATTTAAATAAAATATTTAAATCTACACATACTATAATTACGTAAATTTAGTATAAAATGTCTTAATATTAGTTTATGTGTTAGTGAGAGCACTTCAATGTGTGGGCAGATGTCTTGTGAGCACTCGTCATGCAAGCACTTGTCATTGAGCATGTGCACAAGTGCTCGGTGCGCATATGTCAAGCGTGCAGTTGTAATGGAACCGAATTTAAGTGTTCAATAATTATATTAAAAAATATCTGGTATGATAAAGCTTCATAAAGAACAAACTCGCTTGCACTAAACGGTCAAAATATCATGAAAATATTGAAATTAATTCCATGAAAATCATATGAAATTGATCCGCGGATCAATATTCAGAAGTTCTCAATGAAACTATAATGACGATTGTTATTTAATTTTTAGTGTCTCTTTCTGAGCAACAGTAATACTTAAACTCTACTATTTAAATATATGAAGTTGTTTCCATAGAATAAATTAATCAATACCTTTCCTTTTTGTAAAATGTATACATTACCATATCCTTGAATATATTTAATATTTGGAGTTTAAGTATTACGTAGTCCAAGCACTATATTTTCATTTTATTTATTAACATCCCAAGTGTTTACCTCATACGCTTAAACATATTAACTGTATCCCATGAAGCCATTTAAATTTCATTCGTAATATGATAAAACAACGAGGCAAAACTGGAAAGAGCTGGTAAGATATATGAGATAGTAAGAGAGATCAAATCCTACATTGGGTTATATAACCCAATTTGAGATTTGGTTTTAGAATACATTTGCTCTCTCTATTTCTCGTAGAGATTTCTCAAGATAAAAAATAGAAAATTATTAAAAGATTATCCTTGAAATTGGATTAAATTCAATTGTTGTTAGCTTAAATAACAAAGCTCTAATTCCCACGCAATGTTGCCAACGATAGCGGGATTTCAACCACGTACCAGATTTTGAGTGGTTTCAAGAATTATTTCGTATTTTGAAATCAATAGAAATTATGACGCCCAGAATACTTCCATACACATTTTCGTATTTCCTTATTAAACATATTTAGTTCTATCATTCACTCAAATAAATAATGTATCACCGCCGTTCATGAGTCACTTCACCCAGCGACATACGTCTGATTTCGAACTTTACGTCAGTACTTGTAAGTATTGGGTGCATAAATTACGCCAAAACGAAATGTCAGCCGTCTATTAAATGAATTTTATTCAACATACACGCGTATTAATAATAGTTCGCTTTGTCACGTTTCAGTATCACAGCATATAGGTAGCGTAAGGTCACGTTACCAATGTTTAAGCCACGCCCTGCATGCCCATTCATGTCGTGTTTTCTCTTGAAGCTGACGTAGCATTTGATCAAGATTCAGGGACATCTGTATAAATTTTAATTTGTATTCACATGCAGGGATGAATGTCAGTTATACTAAGTTACAGAAAATGCATGGTTTCATATTATTCTATTGCGTAATTGCAAAATAAAATATCGATGGATAGTACAATTAAAAGTTAATTTTTAGACATTTAATATTTGTTTTTACGATTATTTCGACATAAAAAAACATATTTTAAACGATTTATCCGTAAATCTGCTTACGAATGACAAATTTTTGACGTATCGGAATACGAAATCGCAGAGTTTTATATTTTGCAGTGTATGAGTCAGATCCGAATGAAGTTTTCAAATTTTCAATATATTTAATTAGCTATGAATTGTCAAATTAATACGGGACATGCACATGGCATTGTGCAACAAGATAGTATTATTAAGTCATTTTTGTAGATTTGCACTTGGATTTGGATATTAAATTTGATTTGGATATTAAATTTCTTTTTAAACATATTTTTTATTTATGTTTATAGTGTGCAATGTTAATTTATATCAAGGTTGTGACGTATTCCACTAAATGGAAAAATATAGATTGATTAATTCTGTTTATCTTTTTGAATTCAAATTATTTTATTTTTCTTTTCAATAGTGTTAATTATTACTGACCATTTCCGCTCTAATTATATAACATAAACATTGACAGATTTTTTCACAAGAAATGTCAATCGATCGCTCAGCTCATTGAGCGTCCAGTTTTCTTTCCATTTCTTTTTTTGAAAAATCGTAATGCAGCTGTTAGAGCACACGTCTTTGTAACTGAGCACATTATAATTTTTTTCTCATTTTATGTAAAACTAATCTGTGATATTTTATAAAGTTTTGCTTAGTTTAATTTAATTAAAATAAAATATTTTCACTTTGTAGTACGTGTTTATTTTAATATATATTTAAAACATTGCGAATATTTGCGATATTAAGACATATCTTGACAAATTATTTTTTACAAAAATTGTTTGGCAGTCAATAGCTCAAATCAATAGGCATCCATTTCTGCATTTTTGCATGTTTGAAATCCATCTTATTCAAAAATTAGTTGTCAGTCAATTGTAGGGCCCATTAGGCACACTTGTATGGATGTTTGAATTTTTAAAACTCCTGCGGCTGTGGAAATCGAACTCGTAATCTTTGCCTCCGAAGCCTGGTACCGTTAAAAAATTTGTATACTATTGTATACAATATATAGGGGCTTGTTAAAAGAATTTTTGGCTTTAAAAATAACACACTAATTACATGAAACACCAAACTTTATTAATATAAAATTTATATGAAAATTTTTCATAAAACCGTATTTTTTTTGTTTTAATGAAAACGAATATCAGCTAGGGCCGTTGAAATGATATAAAAAATACTTTATTATGACAACAGAAGCAAAAATGCTTTGAGGGGGTGTTCAAGTGAGAAAAATATTAGTGTAATTAAGATTGACGTAAATAAGGCTTAGAACGCAGTATGGCGTAAATTAATAATACGTACACAAAAGGCAAAATATGTTTTTAAAAGTCGCTGACAGATTTTCGGGGCACTAAGCTTGAGTGCTGACTTGCAAGTTTCATACCATAAATTCAATTATAACATGGGGAAAATAGGTTTATTTTTTTTTCTTTTCAATTATAGTATGCAAACAAGATACTTGATGTGATAATAACTTTGAAGGCGTCTCTATTAAAATGATTGAGACTTTAAAAAAAATAATATAAGTTTTTCCCCGAGCTTAAAAACTGCTAGAATAAAAAAACTATTTTTCATTACTAGACGCTTGGTTAATTATAGTAATATACATATTACAAAGGTTAATGAATACTTTTAATTATGAAATAAACGCATTTTTTGCATGAACTAAACAAATCGTTTTATAAATATAATAAATATAATTTCTATGAAAATTTTCTCATGAAATTAAAACTGAATCATAAAAATAATACTGATGTTGATTATAACTCTTAGTATAAAATTATCTAGTTAATAAATATATACCACTGTTGCCCATTGCCAAGAGATCATATCGAGCCAAATATTGTTACGATTTTTTGCGGAAAACGGCTCAATATAACATATTTTCCAAAAATACTATCTATGAATTTAAATTCGTACCATAGCTTATACCATAGGAAACTTTACATGCTCTTCTTGTTTCCTCATTGGCAAATAATATTTTCTATTAAAAAAAAAACCATTGATCAACTTATAACTACGGTAATATCAATAAACAATGTAAGAGGAAAGTAAAGAGAAGTGTGAATTACAAGGGAAAAAATCTGAAAAAAATCGCGGGCTGCCATACTATGGTTCACTATACGCGGCTCACTGTTTGGCAGGCACGAATGTAAAACTTATAATATTGAATAGATAAGTATGACATGTGATGTTAAATAATATATGTTACATTAACTGCTCATTAAATATCACGAGGAAACTGGACATTTATTATACAGAATAATTATTGAAGCAATTTAGTAAAATTAAAGATTGAATGGCAGTATGTTTAGTGGCCATGCCAAGGAAGAAACGTGTTCATATTACGGGGAACAGATATTGATTTTTATTAATGGATTGCATAAATAAGTTTGATTGGATTTTCAGTTTATTTTTATTAACATTATAAGCGATTTTTCAGTACGACAAAAAGCTCCAGTAGCAAATAATATGAGCGGATGATTCAAAATGCATTTATACAATTTAGTAAACATAAATTAGGATACAAATGATCCAACATTTTTTGGCTGTTTTTGGAAATTACATTTGATATTAATCATGTTGTTGTTTGACAAGAAATGGTTTTTTTTTAATGATGTTTTACTACTAAATCAGAAAAAAACACACATTTTGTATTATACGAAAGACATGTCAGGTTGTATTATATATTAAAACAAATAAAATATGTTACTATAGATATTTCTTATAAAGAAATAGTTATTAAAACATTTTTTTTAAGACAAAGTTTTTATAAATTATGACAGCTTATTGCAAAAATGTCTTGAGTCTATACAATTAAACGAAAATAAATTGTACGTAATTCAAATCTATCACTGAAAGAAAAATGCTTTGTAGCATAAAAAGCTTCAGGGTAAAAGCTTAAGTCATTATAAAAACGACTTTGCTTGCACATTCTTTCAATTTCAACACCATGTCAAAACACTAATTCATTTTCCATTTTTATTCATTTTATGAATTTATTTCATTAAATAAGCCTTAATAGCATAATATAAACAAATAAAAACAGAAGAAAGATGTTTTTTTATGAAAGAAAAGCATTTTGTAAAAGTAAAAGGAGATTCGAATGTGACAGTTATGAATAAAGTGGTTTAAGAATGAGTTTGAGAGGGGTCAGAAAAATGGCAGGTAACAGTGATAGATAGAGAAAGTTTATAAGAAATGTTATCCATAACTCTTGAAAAAACAAGGAAATGCATCTTTTTCTACAATAAATTGTATTATAATTATTCACACTACACATCTTATTAAGTAGTTCTGGTATTAAATAATTTCCATATATTTTATGTGTGGTTAATATATGTATACATATGTTTGAAGATTTATATTTACAATCTTGTCAAAGTTTCATAGTATATATTTTTTAGAATTACATATTAGTTTATTGGTTGTATGCAATGTAGATACATCTTCAAATAACAAACTGTCAAACATATAAATGATGCTGGAAACCAAAATTTGGTACTAAAATAATAATTTAAATCGAAATTTATAACATAAATTAAAAATATGTTTTTTAAATATAGTATTAGTAGTCAAATTAATATTGTGATAACACAAAAAATACGTACTGAGTTCAAATCAATTTATTCATAAAATTCGTAGTTTCTAGATATTGTGTTTAGTTTGTTGATATTAAAAGACGGAATATTAGAATAAAAGTCACCATGAAGGCAATGATTGTAATTAGATTAATATTCATCAGAATCTTATATAAAAACTATTCACGTAATAAGTAGACTATAAGGATTTACTTAGCTAGACAATACGCACATAAAGTATTTTGATACATGTACGCCCAAGCTATTCCGTGTACCATTGCATCTACTGAAGCTTCTACCGACACATTAATGTAATATAAAAAAGCTTCATGAATGTAGTGCAAAAAAGTATGAAATATATTTACAATAATACTTCAAACAAGAGTATTGCTATGAAAATCTACGCAGGCAGAAACACGAAAGCGGCTGTACAATCTTAAAACATTATTTTTATATTTTTATATCACGTACGATCCTAAAGTGAAGCACATGGGTCTAAAAAATTTAAGACGGCCACTCCAGAAATAAAGTATATGATATCCGCAATACAAAAACATGATTCAACACTATTTTTTTAGGAGAATTTGCTGTCAGCCAATTGCTCATCACATTAGGCACCTCTTCTGCATATTTATGTTTTTTTTGGGTAAGCAGTTGTGTAAATTTAAGCCGTAGTATACTCATTTCGAACGCGCCCACTAAAAATATTATATTTATGTCAGTTATATGAAAAAAAAGTATTTATTAGAATTAATCTAAGAGAGTAATTTATTTTATTTATTGTTTTTAATAATAATTTTCTCAAATAATAACTCATTGTTGTAAATTATCTTATAACCTTAATAGTGTTAATAGTGCGCAACGTCTGTTTTACTGTTTTTAGAGTAAAGGCTGTGCTAAAAATTCTTACGTAAGTAAAGGCTTAAAAGTTTTAAATAAATTCAAAGCATTATTCACTGGCATAACGAAGAGAGATTCAATCAATCTCTTCTAGAAAATTGACATTGTACGGGAAAATAAATGAGCTTTCAAGCTTCTTAAAAACGAATTAAACATTGTTACTGCCTTAAGGATTTTACTGAAATTGCAAAGCATGAGTTTCAACTCTACAAAAGCTTTTAAAAAAGAAAACAATGAATTCTTTCAATTCAAATATGGTTTTAGTATAAACAAGTTAAACGTATAAATATTATATAATTTTATATTTTAGCGTACAAATATAGTATCTCTAAAAATATATAACTGTTTCAAAATTAAGGAGCTAATAAATATATCAACACGCCCCGTCATTTCACTTAGTCATCCAATCAGGAGTATTCCGAAGTTTTAATATTGATATAATTTATTAAGGAATTTATTTTATTTAACATAAATATAATATACTATCCAAGTATAAATTTAGTTGTTGAATATATTATCTTATATACGACAAAATGATTGATGAATTGTGCAAAGAGATTTTCACAATCGCCTATCACAAACGAAACAATGTATCTTTCCCTCTTATCCAAACAGGATATTAGTCCGATAGTTTCAACGGTTAGTGATAAAATTGTGACTTATCAAAACCTTATATCATCCTTCTATATCTATACTATGCACATAAATATGTTATACATATACAATCTAATACTATTCTTAGCTCAAAAACATGGTTGCAAATTACTTTTCTAATATAAGTTTATAATTTATAAATATCTTAATTTGCATTTTATTATATAAATATAATGGTTATAAGATGGTAAATATAAGCATTTTGAGTAGATTATATCATTAAAATAGATGAATATCAAGCATTGGAATAGACTGGAATTTTCTACGTGGAATAATTTTATTTTATCCTAAAAATCACAATATAACAAATAATGAGTTATACAAAACGAAATGACCTAATAATAGGGCTTTCTGTTACTTACTTACATTATTTGATTTATTACATCGCCGAAAGTTTTCAAAGTTCTAAATAAGCTTTTAATTGTATGTTTTGAAACGCTTTCAAAATCGATGTTATAAAGATAAACCGTTGAAACGGATTTCGGCAAAAGTTTTTCGGTTATACATTCAAAAGGCGGAAATCGATACAAACAGTTTCAGTCCATTGCCACTTCCGACAACTTTGTTGGGCCAGAGAACGTGCGGCATTTATTTAGTGACCTACATGCAATATTCAGGGGCCACATCTCACGCTACGCTAGACGCCAATCGTCTATGGCTCGCGAGCCATTTTATTTATCGATCTTAATATTCTTTTACGTTGTTAATATTATTACTTTTCACGGAATAAATCTTCGACCCTATGCTAAAAGTGCATATACCACAAACACGTCATTTTTACTGCCTTTAAAAATCTTTTAACATGTTCTTTTTTTACTATAATATATACACATAGACTGCAAAATTATTAAACTTAAATAATACAATATTGAAAAGAATCAATCATTTAAGCTTGTATCGAGGATAATTTTGCAAAATACAAGATCACCACGTTAAAAAAACATAAAAGATTTAATTAACTAGAAATACGAAGCTCAAAATCAAAATTTCTTGAGAAAGATTCTTCAGTTTGTCATACATGTGAATCCGGTTTTTATTATTATGGCATAATATAAACTTGTTTAGTATTCATTTTTGAAAAAAACAATTCATAAATATTATTTAGAGTCTTATTTATATTATTTATAAATATCATGCCCAATATACTAAATGTTATATTCTAACTTGATTGAAGCTATTTTAGTCGACGGTTCAAGTTATCCGTGTAGATAATTATTATTTATGTGAGTCAGCAGTTTTTCTACTGCAGTATGTTGTACTATTTTTCTGGCTTTACACACTTATTGGTTGTAGGTTCAAAGGATAAGTAAAATATGTATTTTTATTTAAATATGGATTCAGAAAATCTATGTTGTATATTCTTTTTCATTTATTGTTAAATACTCGCGAACCACAAGAGTTTAAAAAATTGTATAATTAAATTAAAATACCTCGATTTCAAAGTGTGTCATCAAATGCAAAAGGTTTCCGGCCGCTTATCCTGGATATACGAAATGAGGTGTTTCGCAGAAGCACGTAAAAAAACGTGTTTCAAATGATCAACCAAGGCTTTTAAATTTGAAAATTTATTGCATATAGGTACGGTAAATTCGCTTATAACGAGATCCAAGAGACTAAAAAAAAGGTCTTTCAGTGTGGTATACGAGTACGCTCAGAGAGGAAAATTGTAAATGAATATGTATTTAAATTATTTGAATTCTCATTTTTCTTATTCATTAAATTATATTTCTTAAAAAATTTAAACTAAACACAATCATTATGCCTTATTTTTTTTTTACTACTTTCGCTTCGAATCTTAATAAGAACGTTCTTCATTACATTGATATTTATTTATGCATGTCAGTTATTAATCAGACAATTACTTAAGCCACAAAACATTATCAATATTATAGTTGTAATACTTAAGTTACTCGTTTTTAGGTTTTAAAATACATAAAGAAGGTAAAAACAATTACTTCTTGTACTTGAAACTTGCAAAAAATGAAATTGATAAATGATATATTAAAAAATATTTTAAGTGTTATATGATATACCATCGAGCTTCTTGTAATAGCTTTTAAGCTTTAAGTTTACATTTAATTAAAATAATCGACTATGAGCAATTTTATTGCAAAAGCTATTATTAAAACCTACGTCAAAAGGAATTAACTTGATATTAAGCATGGTATTAGAATAAAAAAAGTTTTATTCAAAAGACTGCAGTATTAGTAAAGATTAGTGTTTATATACGTAAAGGCAGTTTAGATAAAACTATTAGTACTAAGCCCATAGTAATTAAAATGAGAAAATTTGTGACTACTGTATATATGTATAAAGAATACATATTGTTTAAAAAATTTCTGAATATGTAGTGCATACATTTTTGTGATGCTACAATTTATGTTGAGAGTTTTTATTGGTAATCGTTATCAGTTAATCACTCAGTTCATTAGAAATTCATGCCTTGTTATTTAAATAAACTTTTATACAGCAACGAAGCTCAAATATGTAATATCCAGTGCTATGTGTATTAGAAGTGCAAACCTGAATTAACTGAGCCACAGTAGTAACAGCATTTTATTTTATTGATTGGTTGTAACAAACACAAATAACTCACCTGTCCTGTATATATTATATCTTGTAGGTGGAATAGATAAGAAGACTATACGTAAACTAAAATTTAAATACTCTGTCATACGTCATTGCAAAACAAGCATTGTCACGAAAATTTGTTGTCAGCCTATTGCAAAACCCATTAGACATCCAATTATTTTGTGGGAATCAAACCCGTAATATCCGAATTCGATGCATGCATATTTATCTCTCGGCTGCCAGAAAGCTACTGGGTACTTTTAGTCGAATATCATGCGTATAGTGTTAACACGTAGCGATGTATTAAATAATCAAGTTATTTCAAATAAAAAAAGTATCTTAACATTATTTATAAATGTATGCTACATATTTATATAATTAAAAATGTCTGAAGTGCCTTTTTATTTTATAAATATAAAATGGATTGAATAGATAAAGTAAAACACAAACGACCTATAATATAAATAAACTGGGACTTCGTATATAAAAGAGCAAGCAATAATCTAACTAATCTTAAATAAAATACACAGTTTTGAGTTAATATTGACGACATTTGTGATACTAAATTGATTAGAAGTTGTTCTGATTGGGTACAGATAATGGATTGAAATCGCCTGGCCTGTCATCGGACACATACAAATATGTGAATATATAAAAGTTCTTTTAATAAAAAAAACAATGAAGCTTTTTAGTCCAAGCTATAGAAATTATAAGCCAAATCGATGTACATTTCTTTTCGGTGCAAAATTGTTTATTGCACAATATGCTTTTCATAATTTGGTAAGTGAGATTTATTTTTTCAAACTAACTAACTGTAAAAATAATATACTGCATGTTTTTATGATTTAATTGAAACCCGACGTACGAAAATTTTATTGTTTTAAAAGGATGAATAAAAAATTGAACAGAAAAGGACATTCACATTCATATTTTTATCCCAATTATAAAGCGATAAAAAGTTTTCCTTTCGAGACTATTAAATAACTCTCTCCTCATTTTCACTGTGTAGGGTGACCGTTCTTTTTTATCTCGAATTGGACTGGCACGTTTGACCTGAAAATTTACTTCAGATGACAAAAAAGCCCCGAAGCTTTGCAAGCATGGAAACCCTATAAGAATAAAATGAGAAAAATGAAACCCAATGCTATCTAGACAAGAGATTTAGCTTGATAAAGAGATTTTATATTGTAATCTAAATGTTTCACGTTGTTAGTAATTTAAGGCTGACATTATTAAAGTTTCAAATTATCTTAACAACGAAATAATTGACCGAATCAAACATTAATATTATATTCCAACACTCATAGTATCATGTCCATATTAATATTTCCATATTGTAAATATTAAGTATGTTAAACTAATCAAACGACATTTATATATAATATATATGAGGTGCGTTTTATGTTCCAGGCCGATTTTGTTATGCCGCCATTTTCATTTGGCTCTCATTTATCAGATCTTATATAATAGTCGTAGAAAGTGTTTAATATTAATTAATTATGGAGTTTTTATTTAATCAATCAATATTTTTGACTGATGTTGCTTGGTGGAAATTGATTTTAAATTCTAAATTATTT
>JAGVSQ010013722.1:0-10960 GCA_022683975.1 Rhyacophila evoluta
ATTTTTCACGAGAATTGTTTGTCAGACAATTGCTCAATCCAATGGGCATCCAGTCGTGCATTTTTTAGATTTTTAAAAATCCTCTCCTCGGTTGCGTAGTTGGTAGTGGGCGCACCTAGCAATCCGGGGAATGCGGGTTTGATACCCCATCTGTTAGATTTTAAAAATTCAAAAAATGGAGGACTTTATACCTCTACCAAGTCAAGTTTTTATCCAAATCAAAGTATAACATATGGTAGGAATACAGCAAACGCAGCTTAAAATTATCAAGTATGTCAAAATGAGATGTTACTTAAATCGGCGATTCTAGGGGACTGAATTACGTTAGTCTTTGTCATATATATTATATGCAATAATATGAAAAAATTCAATTTGTGGCTTGGGCGTCTCTATACTACTCAAAAGGGTTAAAATATTCTCCTGAAAATGCAATCTTCCTGAGCTACCTACCTACTTAATACTTAGCAGAGATATTATTTATCTAAATAATACGATATTATCTCCCTTGACCAAGGTTTGGTTTGAATATGTTTTTTATTATGTGATTAATATACTCCTTCATGTATGATTGTTACAAATTCATTCTCAACGTCAAATATATGAGTTCATTCTTTCATTTCTTGCAATATTTTGTATAACCAAATGACTGCACAAAAGCAACAGGTGCTCTAGTTAGAAAAGTAATAATAATTTTCTTTTATTAGGGGACGGATCACTCCCAATGGACGAAGACATGAAAGATGAAGAAGATTCAGACGATGGCGATTCCGTTCCAGATATGCACACTAGGTTCCAAGAAGTGGATATGGAAGATTCTGACGCAATATGGAAGCACCTGACTGAAGATGAAAAGAAAGAATTTGTGTCCATGGTCAATTCTGGAGATATATCGACACTGTTGTCGTATTGGGAACCGTGGTGGAAGTACCACAAGGAAAAGAAGTTGGTGGAGGAGATTGTGGATGGATCCAAAATTATCAGAAGTGATGCTGATTACAGAGAAGACTGTCCAAATGTTTTGATGAATATCAATGATTTTTCAAATATTACTGTAAGAAAAACTATACTAAAAATATAAATCATTTGATAGTTGACACAAAAATATTTTTCAACATCCAATTGTCAGACTTATTATTAAATATTTAGAAAGATTTAAAAGCGCTATATTAAGACATACTGTGGTGGTGCATACGGTAATTTATCATTTTATCGACCATTCAGAATGAAAAAATACACTGGCCCATCTTACAATCCCATGATATGGGTATGCTATAAGCGAGATTCATGTATAAATTATTGATAATCAGATGTCAGCCTAGTCAATAAAAAGTCAAATCATGAACTGTAAACATGATGATAAAACACGCAAAGTTATAATTACTTTTATATTAATTAGAACTTGTAATTCTTTCTTTTATTTTAGAAGCAGAATCCTGCACCATGCGTAAATTTTAATTTGCTAAACATACTCTCATCGTATGTTGTGATCCTGAGGCATTTTAATGGCGACCATCACGACTTCACCGCCGAAGCTGCATCATGCTTGACGTCAATTTGTTCTAACCTCAAAAAAGGTGCTAATTTTGAAGACGCCGACAGTGCAATGGAATCAGTCACTCAGGAGTGTTTAAATGTAAGTATTTATCACAAATTGTATTACTATTTTCTCAGTTAAGTCTGAACTAACCAACTTACATAAATTTTAATGTCTTCAGTTTTATTAGTCTAATTAATACCCATCAAAGATTGTAAAGAACTCTACCATTCTTTTACCATATCCATTATGAATGTGTTGCATATAAATATTCATAATAGAAGACTTATCTTCACAGATTGCTCTTCGTGGGAATTGTTTGATTCAAGCCATTGCGCACCGATATTCTGTGTTTTAATACACTTCAACTTACAACCTCCAGCACCACAATCATGCTTGCTTACCAATTCAGCCGATTAGTTGTAATATAATTAGTAACACCATATTTTATTTATTTCAGAATGCCTTCATCGCAAGTGACAGCGAAACGCAAAAGCTGATGAAGCAAGATTTAAAATCTATGATCAAAGGCCCTGAAGACTCTAACAAATCATTCTACATGATGTGCGCTTTATCTGATATCCATTCTTTATTCAACGATGCAAGAAAACCGGACAAAAAAAGCACCGAGAGATCCCAGAGTGAATTCTCTCGTCGTTTTCCAGACCACAAAGATGTCAACTTACCACTTATTTCTAAAGATTTGTTAGCGAATTATATAAAAAAAATAGAATATTATCTGTCATATCTTAAAACTTATGCTAATGAACTCGAATTTAGTTTGAATAAATACCAGTTTTTGTACACAAATTAAAAATAAATTTTGTACTGAAATGATTTGTTATTTATTCCTTGGAATTATATTACTAATTTCCCTAAATTGCAGAATTCACAATTTAAATGAAAAAAAAATTCGTCATGTTTAAAATGTGAATTTGACCCTAGTTTTAACCCTTCGTCTGCTAGCACCATGTATACTTGACAATAGTTTTCAACTGGGAGAGTTTCGTTACACCGCCCCCTTAAAGGTAAATCTCATTAACTGCATGATTATAGTTTTAAGATATTTTTTGCGAAATAAAATCCGTTTCTTAAGTTACACTCTTCTTTTTTTTTCACCGTTGATAGGATAGCTATCGACAAACTGATTGTTGCAAACTATAGGCCTTGTAAAAATTAGTGCATCTATCAAAAAAAGTCATTTTGGCCAAAAATGCACTTAATGAGTTTTACCTTCAAAGGGACGATATGGAAAATGAAAAAGATGAAATTTGATGAATTAAGATTCGTTATTGTTACTCTACTACGATCTTCCAATTTTTTCATGCATTCTTTTGAAATAATTTGAAATATACTTAAGTCTAAGATCATCCATTTTATAGAAAACACATTCACTCCGAAAGTGGAGCAAATGGATCTACACAGTGTTAATATATCCATTGTGAAAGTGGAGTATATAAATCTATATGCAAAGACTTGTCAAAGTAATTTTCAATAAAACAAAGTCATGCACCACGTTGACTTTGTAGGAATTAGATTGGTGACTCAAATGAACTTAATTTTAGTGTCAACTGTTTTAAACATTGTATGGACATTGTTTTTTATATAGATTTATACATAGGCATGTGTCAAAACAATATAAATACTAGTAATATGGGATCATTATGTATTATTTAATGTACATAATAAAACGTATAATTTTATTAAGAATTTGGGGGGGGGGGGCGTTGGCTCCTCATTGAAGAAATTGACGCAAACTAAAAAAAACGAGAAATTTTGAGTATTTGTTTTTCGAAAAGGGGGCGGTAGGCCGAAAAAGATTGGAAATCTATGATCTAGTGCCTCATTCAGGGTGCGTCATAAAATCATTAGAAATAGTTTTTTGGGAACCATTTAGACCATGCCCATCAATTTAGAAGAGTATCTTTAAATATTCATTTGAAAATTGCAGCTTGGAAAGTTTTTAACAAGCATACCTTTTTAATTTTGGCAAATTCGTTATCTCGATTACTGTCAACTTCCGTTTTCTTCGTTTGCTGTATCGAGCAATAAATTATAGTCAAATCAATTTTATAGTAATTGTTTTTAAAAAACTACCAGAGGCATAAAGAGGGCTGCAAACTTGTGCAAGTATACATGAACAATCATAAAAATACAGTGACCATATTTTTATACTTAATTTACGTAATTATAGTATAGGTAGATTTTTATTTCAATGCTACATAGTCACTTAGTAAAAAAAAACACTTTTGAAATGATAGGTATTTTGTGATTTCAATTTCAAATGTCTTTGTACGGGTGATACTAAAAGTCTTTTTATCGAATAATTATGGTTGTATTCAATAGTTTTGAAGCCTTAAAATATATTACCGGGTAAGTATATTGAGGCATAAGAAAGGTTAGAGATTTTTCGCAATATCGGTTTCTTTGGCACTTGTCATGTGCGCAGCTGTCATGCGTGCAGTTGTCATGGAACCATAATTGAAGCATCCCATTTCACAATGAATGATTTGTTTGTTTTTTTTTTATTTTATTTTATGTCGGTAGATAGCCGGTTTTATAGTTTACATCAAATACACGTAGTATTAGTAGATGTATTTAGTAATTAGTAGATGTTCCGTTTTCAGGAAAAAAATAATGGTCGTACACAAATGATTGTGCATGCAAACTTGAACGTGTGTGGCTCCTTTAAGTCGTAACTGCACACGCTACTAAATCATGCGTCACGATGCAAGCCTGCAAATTTCTGCGAAATGTTTGTTTTAAAATAACTAGTATTTCTTTATAAAGCATCATATATTATGCTTCGATCTGATCAGGTTTTAGCTATCCTTGGAAACAAACGATTCTGCTGTTTTGTTGTATTTTTAGAATACAGAAAATCGCCCGTTTCGAAGAATGACTAGAAAGCTTCTAGTGCTTCATAATGAGAAGATGAAAAGACATTATTTGCTATAAAATAGAAGATGGCCACCAAGTTGTCATGTGTACCCGATTTGACACCGAAAGTTGCAAGTTTTAATCTTACGGCCGCATAAAAATAATACAGATAGGAATGCTTTTGGGGAAGTGGACAAGCTTCGTAAAAAGATCTGTCAAAATAAGTCTTTTTAATGCGAAGATCTAAGGTTAAAGTGGCAAAAATGTTTTGATACATTTATCATTAAAAATAAAACATTTTGCTAACATCCGCAACAAAGGAAAAAATATTTTCAAATTCGATTTCTTGGAAATAAAGTTTAAGCAAAACCTTCGTTGGAGATAAACATGTTTATTTCATTTTATTATTATAAAATGATATTTTACTATATGATCAGTCTTCCACTTTGATACCGAAGTGAAAAATACATTAATAAATCAAAACATTTTGATCCTTTGTTGGCGAATTCCTATTAAAAGGCACCCATCATAAATTTAGGTGTGTTTACGCGATGCATACTCGTAATTTTGAGATTAGCATAATGAGGTCCTGAACCCGATGTTTTACCGGGATGCCAAATACTGCTGGCCGGATGAGGAGTCAAGTCATCCGAAAATATCCATAGCACGTAATTTTGGCAAAAGCTAATAATAATTTTACTAATACTCTATTTCCTCTGGAATTTAAACACATCTCCACCATTATATGATGCAAGTAACTGTTTTAGAATTTTAGTCTACAGTTTATTGAGTCTTCATCAGATGCCATGATGAACTATTATATCGCAAATCAACAAAATGCACGCTACTTTAATAATCTTCTTTCTCTCTGCCCTATTTGTTTCCTATGCGGAACATATGGCCACTAAATGACGCTTCAAAAATTGTCTGTCACCCGCCAGCACCCTCGCATCCCTCAGATCATACCAGCACTCTTCAGTTCCGCTGAGTGAATCCTATGGCTAGTATCCAACAGTTTTCCAGATCGCCGGAATCCTACCGGTTGGAAGAAGAAACAAGCAGGAGCCAAACTCTCCGCAGGCTTCCGCAGTAAATGACCAAGCCAGTTCTAGCGTCGCCGTATGACTTGTAGTGTGACAGGGGGTTGTCCCGTCCGCTCCGTTATCTTCGAGTTCTTTACGAAGCCGTAAGTATGTTTGAGATTTCAACGGGAGTGAGGCAAGGGTGCGTTCTTGCTCCGTTCCTATTTAATAATCCTAACAATTTATTAAGCACCCAATAATCTCCATTAAATAAATCGTACTAGATTTTCGTTTTAATTTAAATTATGTATCTATGTATTCATTATAACCGTGATTCTAATAGAACAGTTTACAAAACAATCAGTCTCTAGCAGATATATATAAATAAGTATTTAAATAGTTCCAATAAATATCTTTTTAGATTGTTATTGCGATAAAAAAATGATTGTAAATTACATGGAATTTTTCTGTACCAATTCAGTGGGAGTGGGTAAGTCATGTTTTGGTCAAAATCAAGGAAAAATAATGTAATATGGCAAAAATAATTTGTATCAAACAGTACTTTTAAAGACATATAATTCAAGTTAAACTTAATGTTATTAGTTGGGTTATCAATGGGCAATGGGCTTAACTTAAGGATTACAAAATGGAATTAGAAATGCTTTGTCATAAATATAATTTAAAATTACGATTCTATTTTTTTGCGAATTCCGAATTTACGTTACGTGAGCTGAAATACGAGAAACCAATACTTTTGTGACGTGACTTATATAACATTATTATGTACGAGCTTAAAAAAAACAAGAAAGCTCCAACACTCAATCCAATAATTACGATTTTTTTATTTTCTCGAAATTTGCAATTCGTTGAAGCATTTGTGAAAAGTAACCTATCAAAATAAGTCTTCACACTGTGAAGATTTGTATGTTCCACATTTGAATGACTTAAAAGTATTGTGTTATACAAAAGTGAAAAGGATAATCAAATACTCTAAAAATGCCAATAATAACAGTAAATAATGTATAATGAAAATGGCAATGTTTTCAACATATACATATTTAGGCTTGATAACTATTGAATTATTAAATACTTATTTAGTTTAATTACCAAACTGAATTGTTTGTACAATCAAATAAACAGATTTAGTAAAAAAAATACAAATTCAATGGCGTAGCTACATATTCAGCGCTTTGTAGCTAGTAACATCGTTGCCCCTATGATTTCTCGTTATATAGCTTTCACGCTGTCTTGAAGGCTTAAATTTCTCTCCAGAAATTATGGTTTCTCGTTTTTTTAGCTCTCGCGCTAACTAAAATTTTTACTTGAATTAATAATCTGCGGTCTCCATGATTTGTGCGGCTGGAGCAGCTACTACAACCACTGCCGCGATAGCCACGCCACTGATTACAAATTCCAAAAACGCTCTTCTAAAAAATTGCCCTTTTTGAAGTTGCTTACTTCTTCTAGTTTGGTACAAATATTATAGTTGCAAATCTTCCATGACATTTTTCATAAGAAAACAATATCGATTATCGGAATCACAATCACGACTTTTGAAGGTCAGCCAAACTGGAAAGGATGCAAGATTATTATGGCGTATAAATTACAAAGCGAGTCGTCTTTTAATTTGTTTTTTAACACGTAATAAAAAAAATGTTTTCCTACATGATATTGCCATATATAAAATTTAAATAATATGATTGTTTCCTATGTGACAGCCCACCTACATTTCTGTTTGAGTTAAGAATGATAGAATGATTTTAAAACAATGATAAGTAATGATTATAGTTAGTATTTTTTCTACAACAAATGTCGAAATGTTATTCACTACCGGATTGATGAATTGTGAGCTCATCTATTTAAATATATTCATCCTACCATTGACTGAAACCTAATTATAAAACACGTTAATGTCATTTTGTATTCTACGTGAAATGATCGGCTTTAATGATGATCAATATTCATTTCATTCCATTGTTTTATTTGACATATTAAAAACATTACAAATTGCAAGTTCGATATATTTAGAACGTGGTATGAAAAAACACAAAAAGATTATAAATTAAATACTAGATAAAACAAATAAGAGTAAGTAGAGAATTTGAGAAAGAAATTAAAAGAAAGTGGGACCAGCGAAAGAGTAAGACAGATTGAACGTAAGCCTTTGAGCAGTATGGACGTAAATGTACGTCCGTGCACCTTGTCGTCTTATTTTCAAAACCATTCTTTTATTTTTCAATGAAGTGTTATTATTTTTTAATATAAATACAAAATAGATCTATTAATGATATCTAGAAGTAATTACAATCATATAATTTATTTTAAGACTGGAAAAAAGATGTCAATATTATAAAAAAAGAGTTGATTTCAGCATTGAAAAATTCCCTTACGCTATTTCGATAAATATTATTTTTTGTAAGGAAACGAAAGATTATTTATATTGCTGTTCACAGAAACACATAAAATATCACATACATCAGTCATATGCGTTCAAATTTGATCTCAAGTGCTTCTTTCATTTCGAAATGGGAGCGGCCACATCTTTTAATATTATACACATCCTTACCAATTTGGAAAAACTTTTCAATTTATTTTGTTTGTCATTTGGAAAAAAAAGTGTTTTTTTACAAATTGACATATAGGCCAGTTGCTGGAGACCAAAAAAGTACGAAAACGAATATTAATTCAGTTTTAATTCGGTTCAAGTATGTCTCAGTACGATTATCCCCTCATATAAAGTTTTTCCCCTCCGCCGAGGTGAGCTTAATTAGATAGGTAGATAAAAGTAACCTCAAATGGGGCGTTTTCAGGTTTAACAAAATAATTCAAAAACGATGCATTAAACTAAAAAGTTGTTTATGAATAAGTTATGGAACGTTAAATTATGCATAAAATGAGTACCAAAATGATGTATTTTCGTGCAGGATTATAAGTACCAGCTCACTTCAAAGTTATCAAAATTATTCAACTTCCTACGTTCAGACAGGTAGTGTAGACAAGTGTCAGTTATTGGTAGAGTAAACCTTAAAATAGAGAGGACCGAATGAGTTTGTTACAATCTCGCTGCAGCCTAGAGGCTATGAGGGTAATGATACCATAGATCTAGTTGTTAAGCATCGTTACCAACCTGCATCGATATCCTATTAACCTCTCTCAAGGCGTATGCTTGTCTTAGTTGCGTGATAGTGTTTATTTTTAAACATTCCAGGGTTAATCCTACAAGCGAGAATGTATATATTTAATTATATGCAAGCTTCATCGTATTTATTAGTCTTGCGCAAATACTCATTTAATGTCGGTTCCAAAAATCGCATAATATGAAATGTGAATTAAGTATATGCGTGATAACACAAGTATGTTGAACTTTAATTTGTTAATTCTATCTGTAGATAATCCGGGTTTGTTAAATGTAAAAAATCGCGATAGTAACAACTACTTAACTAATTACACATTTTGTGGTTTGTGGAATATTAAAACAACAAATGATTTACGTAGGCATCAGTAGTTCGTAAACGTAAGAAATCATTTATTATATAATGGTAATCAATAGGCAAACGAATCTAATCTAACTACTCGAATACAAATAAAAATTTAAATGTTAGTTTGTTCAAAATCTTAAATCTCCCAAAGTTCTTCATCGATTACTTTTAAATTTTGACACAACGCTGCATTTAAATACGTGCAAGTTTTTATAAACCTGCTATTACATAGATGCCACACCTGTGACGGGTAAAAAATGCTTAATCGCTATTTTTTAAGCAGACTAAGCCACAGCAACGCGTGGCCGGGCTTAGTAAATTAAAAAACGAGAAAACACAATTTTTGGACGAATATAAAAATATTGAGGAAGCATGCGAGCTGAAATAACGGGAAACTATAGGGAAAGCAACGGTTTTACTTGCTCCAGGGCGCTGAAATTGCAGAGCTACTCCAGTGTAGCACATAGCAGCCGCATGGTATACGTAAAGAGCATAATTAATCAGTACAAGTATCTATATAAATAAAAATGTTCGTTTGTTCAAAATCTTAAACCTCTGAAAGTTATTCACCGATTGCTTTGAAATTTTGACACAATATTGCATTTAAACACGCGCAAGTTTTTATGAACATACTGTTGTATAAATATCACACATGTGAAGGTAAAAACATGTTTCTTTTTAACACACGCAATTATTTTTTTTAACCAGACTGAGCCACAACAATGCGTAGCAGGGTACAGTTGGCTGTTTCTTTCTTTTCCATTTAAACACACTGAGCTACAGCAACACGTGGCCAGGTACAGCTATTTTCTAATATAATTCCTTATTGTCACAAATTAGTTACGATATTGTGATTAATGAAACAGCGACAATAAATAATCAAAATTTGTATTGCGTATTAAAAAAAAATTCTCTATATTACAATGTCAATACAATCTCTAGGCAGATAATTTTTTAAATTGAGTAGCCATGAATATTTATAAATGTATTTATGCAGCTCACATTTTGTATGCATATCAATACCATTATTTCCAACAGAATACTTTGCCATTATCATTATTATAAAAAGTTTACTTTTTACTAAAGTACTAAAACTAAAGTTTCAGATCGTCGTTAATCCGGATAAACTTAAAGTGGAATTTAACAAGAATTGAATGAGCATGCTTACTAACCTGTTGTACCACAGTGTCGCACCAAAAAAATACTACATACATCGTTGTACTTGAAATAATACCGATCTATTTCCAATGTCACTATAATATTGTTTTCAATAATAAAACTATAGTAAATACACATTGTCGAATAATTAAAATATCATTATAAAGATTTGAATCTACCGATTTGCAAATTGTTTTTTAAATTCGAAATTATTATAACAAAAAGGATTTGATATTGTAGTTTTAATACAGATGAATATTATCAGGTGTAGTTTCATTGAAAATTAACCGGTTGTAGCTGCCAACAGAAAGAAAAATACGGATGTTTTGTATATATACGCACAATCCTATTTTGTGTATACTTGTATAATCTACATATTAGATAGTTGTCAAGTTGGTGAACTCACTTCCGTTATTAAAATAATTATAAATTATTGAAATTAAAGATACTATAAACGGCATAGTTATCTGTAATAATCGGGAATAAGGTGGGTCTTGTTTTTGTCCAAAACGTGTTAATGGAAGTTACGTTTTGTGCGTTGGTGTGATTAGAATAAGCAATGTTTAATTTTGTGGAAGCACGTAGTAGTATATCCGTTTATCGATTAAACTATTTGTCTATTTATTGGAACATTTGCTCGGCTATATATTACATATAGATATGAGTTTTACTTTAAAAATAATACGACAGTTTACGACGAGTGAAAAGGTGCATTCTCAACAAGACTGATATCTACATGATGTGCTCACCATCTACCCGTCTCGTCTTTACACCTGATCTAAATCAGGTGCATCTCGGAGCTCCGATACCAAGAAGAGATCTACTTTATTCAACGGGAATGTCTCGGGAGTAAATATAAATTACCCAAGACTTAGGTTGCCACGCAC
>JAGVSQ010013723.1:0-10959 GCA_022683975.1 Rhyacophila evoluta
GAAGACGTCTTGACAGATTATTTTTCACGAGAATTTTTTGTCAGACAATTACTCATGGGTATCCAGTCCTGCTTTTCCGGATTTTAAAAATCCGATAGATGGGGATTCGAACCCGCATTTCCCGGGTCGATAGGCGCGCACGCTACCAATTACGCTATCTAGAAGACAATTTTATTTTGACTTATACGTATCATTAATAGATAGATCTAGTTTTTATATTAAAATAATTAACAATATTTTATTGAAAAAATAAGATAATAGCTTTGAAAACAAGGCGGCAAAGCGCACAGACGTACATGTAATCTTTGAAGCATTCTTCTTCTTCCTTCATATCCACTCCCTAAATGGAGCATACGGACACCGCGTGCTGCCTCCAATAATCCCTGTATCCCGCCTGTGTGCTTGCATCCTCCCAGGTCATACCAGCATCTTGTATCTCCACCAAATACATTATATTGATAGTATTAAGCGGCCTTCCGGGAAGCCAGCAAAAAAAAAAATACGCAGATCAGGTTCAAACTCTATTGTGGCATCTGCAATATGTGGCCGAGCCAGGTCCAGTATCCTAAATTAACCCAATTGGTTTGAGCAATCGATTGTCACATTTGCTGACTTTGAAAAATACATACAGAACTAGATCCTATCAATATAACGAAAATAATCTGACAAGATGTCTTCACATTGCGGAGATTCATATACTTTACTTTCGCAGCGTATATCTTCACACTGTGTAGATCCGTATGCTCAACTTTCGAATTAAAATGTCAAATAATATATATAATGTCTTTACTCTTAATTGATTGGAGTTTAAAGTAAAACATATTTTTTTAGTTAAAATACATCCCTATAGATTATAGTATATGTGTGAACGAACAAGTGTGCAAAATTAGTCTAGTAGTGATAAGGAGGAAAATAAATAAGAAGAAAGATGGAGAATTGAAAGGTTCCTAATTCAGCCGTCAGATGGGGACTCAGTGATTGATTGCGCCTACAATCTCCGCACATAGATGGCAGTAAAAACGAACGAACGAACGCCTTAAGGCCGCAATTAACCCAAAATCAAATATCATGATTTTATGATTTTTCTTTTAGCTCCCATATCTTTGGTGATATCTTTCGACTTGGAAAGATATATTTATCATAGTCACTCTGTAGTAATGGTTATTCAATAATTTACGTATACTGTTTATACGTGATTTATAACATTTATTTTATTACGCCGTGGTTTTCAGGGTATGTTTTGATTCAAATGAATATTATTAAAGAGTTTCTCTTCCGTGTCTTCTCCTTAGATGAAGCATATAGCTGTTGCACGGCGCTTTAAGAATTCACTCGTGGCTGGCTTTACGTTCTTTCATAGCATACCAGCACCATTTAACACCGCTGAACATCATGTGACACAACGGTAGACGACGGACTTTTTTCTTCAAACCGTTTTCAGATTAGAAAGATTTTTGAAAACATAGAAGCAGCCAAAGAGTCAAATAATAAGTATCGCCCGTGCTTGATTATTTGTCCTTGACTTATCAGAAGATTCTTGGAAATTCATATTCATATAATATATTTTCTTTGCATGTCATTAGGATTTTTTTTATACCACGTTCGCTCCCGAAGTGGACCATTAACGGTTTGAACCAAATCATCCACTAGAGTTTAGTTAGAGAGTTTGATGGCTTAATTTTAATTATTTGTTGAGATTTGAACAATAAATGTTTTTTTACCATGCTTGCAACAGAGGTGGAGCATATGAATCAACACAGTGTGAAGATATTCGCTCTGAAAGAAGATTATATAGATCTTCGCAATATGAATACGTCTTGACAGATTATTTTTCACAAGAATCGTTTCTAATGGGCATTCAGTCGTGCATTTTTATATTTTTCAAATCTTACAGATGGGGAATCGAACCCATATTCCCCGGATTGCTTGGCGCGCGCTATCAATTACACTAACCTGTAAGACAAGTTAATAAAGTTGATTATAATATATTTGTGCTTACAAAAAACGGACAAAGGTATTATGTATTTCAACAAGCAATATGTGAATTCAATCAAATTTCAAATTAAATGTGGCTAGCATAACCATTACTTATATATGCCTTAAAGTATGATTTCTAAACTGTCTGCTTATTGGGCTGAGCAGTTGTCTGGCAACCAATTCTCGTGAAAAACAATCCGTTATGACAGTTTTCAAATTGTGGAAATCTATACACTCCTCTTTCGGAGCGGATATCTTCACAGTGTGATTCACATGCTCCACCTTTGATGCAAGAAAGGTTAAAAAAACATTAATTGCTCAAATCTCAACAGATAATAAATATTAAGCTATCAAACTCCTGGTTCTAATAGATGCTTTGGTTTAAACCATTTATACTATAATTTATAGATCGTCAGATGAATACAATGCACGAGCAGTAGCAAATATTCGTGATAGTTCGTTTACTATAATGGTGTAGTAATTGAAAGCATCTGACATCTTGAGTGGATATCAGTGTCCTTAATAGTTCCTGCGTCCGTCCTTTCTCAGGTAGTTACAAACCTCTGTAAGTTCCTTACACGTTTCAAATTGGGTCCATTGAGCATGTTAAACCTAAATGTACATACATCAATCACTGAATGTCGATTATTCATGACAGCAAATTCTGTGAATTGATTTTTTATTTTCTTGGGATATAACAAGTTATTATTTTTATATATCGGCTCAATGAGAAAGGAAAAAGTACGTAACCCCCAATTTGTAATAAGCTTTTGATCGATAATCAGAATTTATAACACTTAATACACGTTCTATCAAGAGTATGTTAGCTGAAAATGCCGAATTTGATCTAAACTCAACTTTAAGGTTTTAAAAAAGACAGACCAGGAAAAGGGGCGTCCACCTAATTAATCACATTAGTTTTACTTAAATAACTTTTAAATCAATATCATATTGAGCTTTAATCTGCATTTACTTCAAGGTTGTGCTTTTTGATTTTTGACTTTGGCTCAAAATCATTTAATAAACATTTTTTGTGCCTTCTGTAACACTTGTTATGTGTGGGTTACGTCATTTTTTCTTTACACATTCGAAAAAATAATTCGTCAATCCACGTCTTCACATTATATAGATCCATATTGACTGTGGAAATGGAAAGAAATTAACCCTCAATTTTTCAAAATCATAATGTATACCACTTAATATACGTTCTGTCAAAAGGATATAAGTTGAAAACACCGGATTAGTGTTTAGAATTTATCTTTTAAGCTTGAAAAAGGATGGTCAGTAAAGGAACTACTTCTACCTAGTCAATTGTATTATTTTGTTAAATAACTTATTAAATTAGTATCATATTGAGTAAATAAAGCTCCAGTTTTAGTCTGAAAGCACTTTTAAGTTGTGCATATGTAATGTTTTGACTCTGGCTCAAAATATCAAATAAACACATTTTGTGTCTTCTGTGAGATTCGTTCTCTGCGGGTTACGTCCTTTTCCACAGTCTACACTATTGGGGCACACAAGGTAAAAAATAGTCTCAAGACAAGGCTTAATCGATTTCACTTAACAAAACTGCACAATAGTTGAAAGCTTAAATGCTATTTCAAAGAAACTTGTAGAAACTGCAAAACTTTTCGTATTTAAATATGGTATGGATACAAGAAGTACCACATGAAAGAGAAATCATTAAGATTTGCAGATAACTAGAGCGTGTACTTTATTAAGAAAATCACCATAAACTATTAGCAAAACTTTTGGGTTCTCCTGTTGACTAAAGGCGCGCACAGATATGAGCGAAGCGAACGAAAAAGCTCTATTCAAAAGCTTCACTTACCTATTTTTGGCAAGCTTTTTTAATATTTGTTAGCTATTTACCATCAAATTTTCCTAGTATAACGTGTGTTTTTTAGTGATTTATTTGTGATGAATGATATTTATTTATAATTAGCTGTATCCGACCACGCGTCGCTGTGGCTTAGTCTGGTTAAATAGAAAAGAAAGAAAAAAACCTGTTCTATCTAAATAACAATAAGTATATAAAAACATGCGTGTATTTAAATTTAACATTGCGTCAAAATTTTAAAGCAATTGGTGAATAACTTTAGGAGATTTAAGATTTTGAACAAACGAATACACGCGTAATTTTATTTTATACCATGCTTGCTCCCGAAGTGAAGCATATGGATCTACACATCGTCAAGATCCACTCCGAAAGTGGAGTATATGGATCTCCGCAATGTGAAAACATCTTGAAGGATTATGTTTCACGAGAATTATTTGTCATACAATTGCTGAACCCAGTATGCATCCAGTCATGTATTTCGGATTTTAAAATCCGACAGATGGGGCATCGAACCTGCATTCCCCAGATTGCTAGACGTGCACGCTACCAACTACGCTACTGGGAAGCTACAATACTATATTATATACATTCAAATATTGTAATTATTTTTTGAAAATAATATAAACAAAATAATGAAAAATGAATCAGTTTGAATATATCACAGACACATATTAGTGATAGAGTTAGTATGTGTATAATTAAATCGATATCCTAAATGTGTCTCTTTCTTGTATCGCTCCGCTTTACTCTACATGTGCCTTAAGCCAGGGCCGATCTTGGACAAAGTAGCAAACATTTCACGACAACAGGAGCTTGCAGATTGTAAGTAATGTATTTACACATGAAGATTATTCACCTGTCCTTACCAAAAGGGACGGCCTGGAATATACAAAATATGGTATTTTGTATGCATTTCCGTGTGTTTTGTTTTTAAAGTATACCT
This sequence comes from Rhyacophila evoluta, assembly GCA_022683975.1. Lineage (NCBI taxonomy): Eukaryota > Metazoa > Arthropoda > Insecta > Trichoptera > Rhyacophilidae > Rhyacophila > Rhyacophila evoluta. The sequence continues at coordinate 4,761 of JAGVSQ010013723.1, forward strand.
TACTATGCTGAATTTGGGATACTTGCATTCAGAAATTATGTGTGATTTTGTTTACAAAGGCAAGAGAATTTTCGACTTTGCTTATTTTGGGACCTCGATATTAATTCACACTTGCAATACAGACCGCGATAGCAACGCTTGGGTTTGTACATTCATTTTAAAATTTGCAGCTTATATTACATACTTCTCGTCTACCCCGTAGTGTAGTTGATAACGTGCGCGCCTAGCAATCCGGAGAATGCTTATTTTGTAAAAATACACTATTTCAAATCTGATTGTCTCATTATTTTTTAGTAAGATTTTAAAACAATTGAAAACAAACATAATAATAAAAAAAACTTTTATTATCTCCCATAATAGGCCAGTTGCTAGATAATCAAAAAACACAAAACATATATTAATTGCGGTAAAGGTTTTATTATTCGCTTCAGATATGGTCCAACATAATTATAATAAGTTTCTTCCCTCTGCCAAGGTGAGCTTAATTAGCTAGGTGGATAAAAGTAACCTAAAATTGGGTGTTTTTCAGATTCTCATATATCATACTGATTGTTACTTTTTTGTGGAGCATACGGATCTACACAGTATAAATATATCTACTTCAAAAGTTAAGTGTATGTATCTCCGTAATGTGAAGACGTTTGAGAGATTATTTTTCATGAGAACTGTTTGTCAGACAATTGCTCAACTCAATGCAGTTCTGTATTTTCGATTTTTTTAAAAACTAACAGATGTGGAAATCGAACCTGCATTTCTCGGGTTGCTAAGCAAGCGTATTTACCTTTACGCTACCTGAGAGACACTTTTACTTACATTGCTTTATATACATAAGAAATTAAAAATTTCTTGCTATTATTTTATAATATATCGTATTATATATCTTTCAGTAGCGTAGTTGGTAGCATGCGTGCCTAATAATCCGGCAAATGTGAGTTTGATTCTCCATCTGTTGGATTTTAAAAATCTAAAAATACAAGACTAGACGCCCATCACGTTGAGCAATTGTCTGACAAACAATTTTCGTGAAAACATAATCCGCCACGACGTCTCCACACTGTAGAGATGTATATACTTAACTTTCGGAGTAGAAATATTCACATTGCTTATATCCGTATGCTCCACTTTGGGATCGAACATGGTATACGATAAGAATATCGTATTATGAACAGCTTAAATGATTTATAATTTTTAATGTTCTCAATATGTAATGAATGAATATTAATAAATCTAAACAAATCAACAAGACTGACTTTTAAATATTTTAAAATTCAAGATTACTTAAGGGAAAAGAGAATTTATTTTCATATAAATAATCAATATTTTTTTCAGCTAAAATATTTTTAAAACTCACTGAAAGCAAAAGATGTTTTATCGATAATTGATAGCTCAAATTAATATGTTCTTATAATTGAATTTCACCTCAACATTGCCAATCCGATCAAACGGCCTAAACCACAGTTTTCCAATTTACCATAAAACACCTCTTAACCATTAGACCACAGAGCAACCCAACAAGGATCTTCACATTACTCACTGAGCGACAGACAAAGATGAAATCTCCCCAGTAGCTGTGTCCCCGTCTATCGTCATTTATCAGACGGGTATCGTCCAGGGTGTGAGAGAGACGGAAACATGACAGTGTTCGCAGAGGAGAGTAGATGATTTACGTGAGTTCTTTGCGGCAGGGGTATACAAATGGGGGGCGATGGGGGTAAATGGGTGCAAGACAGTCCGTCAAGCGGTCGGGACATGATACGGAGGCCTTAATGATGAATGTGTTACAGTTACACTTATTGAAATGAAGGAAGAGTATTTATCAAATTAACTTTGTCTTTATCCAGCAGCAGTGAATAAAGGGTTACCATATTTCTTTTTTATGATAACGGGACAGTTAGATTTCTTCTTCTTCTATGTTTGCTCCTTAAGTGGAGCATATGGAGACCACGTGCCGCCTCCAACAATCTCTGTCGCCCGCCAGTATTCTTGCGTCCTCCCAGGTCATACCTGCATCCCGTAACGGGCGGGCGACAGGGATTCTTGGAGGCGGCACGTAGTGTCCATATGCTCCACTTAGGAAGTAAACATACAAGAAGAAGAAGAAGAAAAATTTAGCAAATATATGATACGTGTTGTCAATTTTTGGGCATCAATATTATGCGTAATTATTGTAAAATTTATCAATTGTTACGAAGTATTATTACACTCTCGTCTCTATAAAGTAATATAAACGCTAGTTGCCCGCTCAAGAAAATCCTTTTTAATGCTGTAACAAGTAGAATTCACAATAAAGAAACATTTCAAAGTCAACCTAGTTATAAACATATTTTAAACGATTTATTTGTATAGCTCTTACAAACGAAACATGATGCATTTCTGGTCACGTCTAATCAGTGCAATATAAATAATAAAGAAATTTATAAACAAAGAATATGAAAAATAATTCAATATACACCTAGAAAATAATTAGCTTTATTTAAATGAAGGAATGAAATATTAAACGGAACTGTATCATTCCATGCAGAACGCATGGTCAGCCTGAATATAAATCAATTTGAAACAATTGAATTTATATTTAAGCCATTCATTCTTTTTAATAATTGTATTCCTTTAACACGTTCATAACAATAAACGATATTGTAATACATCGAAATAAATTTATTAAGAAAAATAAAAAATGAATAATTTAGAATTTAAAATCAATTTTCATCAAGCACCATCAGTCAAAAATATTAATTAATTAAGATTTACTTTAAAAAATAAATCAAAAATAGACAGTATTTTAGCTGATAAGTTTGCGTGTGAAGTTCGGGGTTGGAGATTGTGTATTCAAATTCCATAGCTGCCGTATTTAAAAAAATCCAAATACAGGACTTTTTCATACTATGTTCGCATCCAGTAGAGCATTAGAAAAGTAGAGCATATGTATCTCCGCGATGTGAAGACGTCTTGACAGATTATTGTTCACGATAATTATTTGTCAGATAATTGCTCAACCCAATATACATCCAGTTCTGAATTCTTAGATTTTTTAAATCCAACACATGGAGAATCGAACTCGCATTCACCGGATTTATAGGCGCGCACGCTAACAACTACGCCACCGTGGAGAAAAATGTTAAATACCTGTTCAAAGTGTTCTGCTTTACATATTGGCATAATGGAATAAGTTAATTCTGGAAATACTCCTTTCATATATGGATACCTGCAATGTGTTCGACACATTATGTTTCACGAGAATTGATTATCAAATTACTCAACCCAATGGCCATCCAGTCTTGCATTTCCAGATTTTTTTAAATCCAGCAGATGTGGGAGTTTTATTCCAGTATTCTCCAGATACAAGGTACACACGCTAACCTCTAAGCTACCGGGAAGACAAATTACTTACATTACTAAGCCTGTTGTAAAATATTTGCATATAGCTTATTGAAAATTCAACAAGAGTTCAACACATAATGCAATACAACATCCTTTCCAGAAAAAAGCATTACTAATGCATTTTAATATGAAGAGGAAACAATTTTTCTTTAACCCTTATTTCATATAGAGTGAGTTCTCCCTCACAATGGGCTGACTGTCGCATTGCTGATCATTAGTCATTGTCCAGCTGGCGTCTTAGGTTTGCACCTTCTTCAAAATTCGTCGGGCCTTTCGCACAGGACCATAACTGCTCAGGGCAATATTAATGTCATATTATATTTCAACCCTTTTGAGGGATTTGAACCATATCGACTGTAGAATGGAAATATGACATAACCCACACAGAATTTTTTTTACAGAAGCCACAAAAATGTATATTTAATAATTTTGGCCCAAAATAGAAATATTAAATAGACACAAACAATCTTGAAGTGCATGAAGATTAGTCTTTTACTTACCCAGTCTGATATTAATTGTATAACATAAATTTCTAAGTAAATTGACAAATATAAAGTAAATTGTGTTATTTTAAACTTTTAATATCATCACACATAATCGGCTATGAAAAAAAGCACGTAACCCACACAGAGCAAGTTTTACAGGAGGTACAAAAAACGTATATTTAATGACATTGGACCAAAGTCAATACATTACACAATAAAAATCTATAAGTGCATGAAGACTAAAACTGGTGTTTTATTTACTCATTTTGATATTAATTCATTAAGTTATTTGAGAAAAATCAGTAAAATTGATTAGGTGGAAGTCCTTTTTCCTGGTAGCAAATTTCACAAGCCAGGCTTTTTTCAAACTTAAAAGCTTAATTTAGACACTAATTTGGCATTTTCAGCTTACATCTTTTTGATATCTACACGTTACATTATAACGTAAATCAATTTGTGTACATTCTGATTATTGAATAAAAGCTACTTTTCAAAAATGAGGGTTACGTCCTTTTTCCTTTCCACAGTCGATATAAGAGCATCAATCCAAACTCACTCTCGCATGGGTGGAATATATCAATATCCGAGGCAATCTCATTAAACATTGCCATTGTTCTCCGCGTTGGCATGACTATTGGCAGGATATTCCTGCATTTATGAATAAAGTATAGGTAATTTTCTCAAATTCTCAGGTAATTATCATGGAAGTACAGATTAATATAAAACTAACTATGCAAATGAGACTGCTGGAGAGAGTAATAATTTATTATTGCAAATTTACAAGTTTGAAAAACAGTTTTACTTTGTTTATTAACGATATTTCAAAATCTCACCCGTTTTTGTGCAACATAATAAATTTGGCAATTTATTAACTTAATTCAATACTGTGCTTTACTCCGCTGTATCCTGAAGTAACTCCCGTGTAATGGGTACCTCCTCGCAGCAAGCACTCCATCTTTGTGTCTTAATGAAAGCGTTAACAACGAATTTATCTTGTCCCCGGCTGGGCTTGTCCCATCCTTATGTCCTACCTTGCATTTCTACTTAATAGTGTTGCCAGAAAAGACTTCGCAATACCAGATCCGGGGTTTTTTTAATTAACGCCTAGGGTGTAAAAATGCATTTAGTAATTACGTCTGCTAAGTATTATTTCGTGTGCTTACTTTTAATTGCGTTAAAACGTGAGGATAATCAATTTTCTCCATTTTAAAATTACTTACATGCTTATGTTACGAATTGCGGAATTTAGTTTTAATTTTGTTTTACTACGTGTTTTGAGCGGCGGCCATTTTATGTTGTCTTTTGTCCACCATTTTGCTTTACAACTTTTTAATGTTTGTATTTTTATCTTTCGTGTCGTATATTGTAGTGGGCACAATGTAGGTGGCTGTTAAAGAAAATGGTAGAAGCCTTTGGCTTAGTTGTTGTCTACTTTTACTGGACGCAATGGAGTAGAAACAATGTTGAGTTTTATATGTCGGCCATTGTATGTAACATATATTTTAGTATCATTAATAATTATATAATATTTTTGAACGAATGGCTATACATAACAATCACTTTTAAGATGGAGCGTAAATTTCACCAGAAATCTCCGTTTTTTTCCCTGCTCGCAATATATTTAATTTCATGCAATATATGATAATTATTAAACAAGATTTTGAATACAATTGCTTTAGCAAAGAATACACCTTCAATTATGTCTACTTTACAACGTAAATATCGATATTAACAACCAAGATAGATCGATTTGAAAAAATAGTTGAAAACCCACAACATTTTCCACTTCCGATATCATCAATATTTTTTGCAGTTTACCGAGTTTTCTCAATAGATTTTCTGGGATAATGTTGAAACATACCAAAAATTATGCTTACTGCTAAACAAACAATATCTACCGAGAAAATGCCAAGTATTCGCCGCTAAAAAAGAGGAAACTGGATACCTTTGTGATAAATACAACTTGAATCTTCACCAAAGTTCTTGCTGACAAAGATTCCACATTAAAATTAAATATCAATTCCTCTATAAAGAAAATCAATCAGTTTTTTCCAAAATTATTTTAAGAATATATTTTTAAAATTATTTACTTTAGGTAATCGCTACAAAATGAAAGACTTATCCAAAATCATGCCAGTATTTGAAGGGTTAATAATTTAACTATACAATAAGCATCAAATAATAACAATAATAACCTAACAAAAAAATGTACAAACTGTATTTAAAAGCTGACAAATAAAAAAAAAACAATTGTTATCTATACACTAATTAGTAACACATCATTTTTAAATTCTAAATTATTTAAAACTGGTAAACTTCCATATGTGAGATCACTG
>JAGVSQ010013725.1:566-10959 GCA_022683975.1 Rhyacophila evoluta
CGAAATAATAATTAAAAATTAATATTTCGAAATGATCGTGATGACTTTATAATCTGCCTAATGTGCCCAACATCCGCCCGCCACGTACTTATACCTGGTCTCAATCAGGCGTATCTCGGAACTCTGATATCGAGAAGCGATCTACTTTATTTGACGGGAATGTCCGGGGAGTAAATATAAATTACCCAAGACTTAGGCCACGCACTTAGGTGTGCTGAAATTGAAAAAAATAAAATTATAAAAAAGGTTATTAAAAAAAATGGAGACTTATTTGGTCAAGCAATGTATGTGAAGAGATCATCACGCTAGCCGTATGACGCCGAAAACTTTTTGAAAGCAATGAAATTCGCCTTTATGGCAACCAAGTCGGATGGCCCGTTGGTTCCAACTGGTGGTTGGACTGACATGAGCAACTCTTCCCGCTCCGTACACATTCTTGGACATTTCCATAGAATGTGATTAGCATCCAGTTTTGGACAGCCACGAGGACATATTGGCTGTTTAACAAAGCCAAACTGAGACCGCTTAGCAGCGAAACCACCGCAGCCTGTAATAAATTGGCTACTGAAGTGGTCTCGAGTCAGCTTGGTTATCTTCATGCGCTATTTAATATTAGTAACAATCATGTATGTGTGCCTGCTTTTCGTCGACGTGTCCCACCAACTCTGCCAGGTTTTCTAACTGCATCCATGGCCATCTGACGAATAGTTTTCTTCCAAAAATCCAGTTTATTATTTTACTCTGTATTCTATTGAAATTTCAATCAGTGAAAACTTATTTAATTAACAATTAGATTTTCATTAAAAAGCTCAAGACTAGAAAATCTTAAAATCTTGGTTGCTGGTAATTATTAAAAAGTAACCAGAGCTGACTGACTATAGTGCCATTTTTCACTTGCAATTTTTGGTAGTATTACTAAAGTGAAAATAAAAATAATTCGAGTCTCTATAATCAATTAATTTTCTCTAATTATGGATCATTATAAGTTACGAAAAAGTATAAATTTAATTATAAATTTTAATTATTACAGCCGTTGTCAAAGTGATGACCAATGTTAGCAATATAATATATCGTTCAGTTTCGCTTTTCGTAAGGAAAGCTCTAAAAACTTTCAAGTAAAACGTATTGAACGGAAGTTTTACGAATTAATGGAGCTTTTTAATGGGATAAGTGTAGCTGTAAGGACTTTAGGTTCGTAAGAATGAGTAATATTATATACAAAAACGACGTTTTGATTTAAATACGACGGAAATATTAAGGCATATTTAAATATTAAGTTTCTTTGTATTAAATCACATTTTTTTATTTATTTCCTTTGTAAATTGCTTTAGTTATGTATGAATGTTAAATACATTTTGAACGTAGGTATATTTGTTATATTTATGTAATATGCATATACTTTTTGTTTGAGTAAAAGTTTTAGTAACATTATCAGTGGTTTTAATATTTTAATAAAGTGGATCTTTGAAAACAGTGCGAAAAACTTTGATAATTTCCTCACTGCTGTCTCAATTTGATAAAATCGTCAAGTTTTTAATATTTCTCAAAAACTTGTCACCGTGATGCTTAGTTTCATAATAAATTGTCTCAGACAGCTTTATCAACGATATTAACACTGTGACTCCCAAAATATTATTATTTTTCAAATAATGTAGAGCTTAAAGCACAGTGGCCGAGTTGGAGGTTCCTGCGTAAATTCTCACAGCTGCATGTAAGTATACGACCAGTCCTTAACGAATGGTTTTGTCTCCAAGCTTTGTCTTATAAAATCTCCTTCTTGCTTATGTGGTAATTTGCAGGCTGCCAATCACATCGTCTAGGATTGTCCCCATAATTTTTGGTTATAACGAAACAATGCGCAGGGCAATGGTGATGTTTAACGCAATTACTACTATTATTGATATCTTCTAATTATGTGAGAGTGAGTTTAGATGAATGCTCTTGTATGTATTTTTGAATCTGTCTTGGTAGACTTTCATTTTTCTTATATTATTTTCCAATTTATTTTTATTATTTGCTGTCATGCTTTATGGAATATTGATTTCATCCAGCAGTAAAAAAATAAACAGAAATAATTATTTTGTAATTAATCTACACCTGGCATGTACGTGTGAATATTGAATAACATTGGTATGTATCTTGAACAACGTAGATCACTCATTTGAATGTCATCAAGTCTTCGAGGGGAAGAGAGGGAACATTATAAGCGGTTACTCAGTGTACGATAGGCATCTGCCGTGGAATGTTACTACTCTGTTTCCGTCACAATTTTATATTTTTGACTTTAAATAAGCAATACATTCATTTTTGTAGCGAATTAAAATAATGTATCTAGAAGATTTTGTATACTTTCAATTTAAAATATACATTTACATACACATACACCGCCGTTTTAAGCACAGTAAGACGCAAGCTTAAAGTGTCAGTAAAGAAAAATAATATGTAACCCAAGTGTTAAACTAGTTTTAGAAGCTTTCTCCAAAATAAAAAAATCATCTAATTATGTTTAAAATAGAATAAAAATTAAAAATAATAATTTTAAATTCGGTATTTCTAATTTAAAAGTTTTAATTAGATATTTTAGAATTTTCGCAATTATCTTAAAGAAAAAAAAAAGAAATATCATCTCTTTAGGCATTTCTTTTACAGTGTGGTAAAATAATATTATAAATGTAAAATATTGTGCTTGACAACTTCCGCGTAGAAAAATATTGTGGCATGCCTCAATCTCAAATTACTTACAATTTTTTTCCGTTGTCTGTGGGCGATATTCCTTAAATATACACTGTCATATTCTTTATATTTGATGTTTTTTTATATGATAAATGAAAGCTCTATTAAATCAATGAATTCTGGACTAGAATTTTTTCTCAGTTAAAAAACAAATACAGTGGAGACCGGTTATTTCGATCATTATGGGAGTGTCACTTTTGATAACAATGACTGGCTGATAAAATTAACCTAAGAACCCAATGTATTATAAAATATTACAACTCAATTATATTATAACTATCCAAAGCTACATATTTTTCATTTTTTTTTTCAAATTTATTTGAAAAATTCATAAATTCTAAATCTTAAGTCGAAAACAATGATCAATTTCGACAATTTTGTTACCATATTCGCTCCATAGTATGCAGATACCCAATCTAAGAGGAGTATATATTTTACTATGGAAAGCAAAGAGATGTGACCCACATAGAACAATTTTTACAAGAATAAAAGACGTTTATTTAATGATTTTGAGCCAAAGTCAAAACATTACAAAAACACACATTTGAAGTTCATGAAGACTAAAACCGGTATTTTGTTTACTCAATATGATAATAATTTCATTGGGTGGAAGCTTTTTTCTTGGTCGCCAATTTCACAGGCTATCCTTTTTTTAAACTTAAAAGCTAAATTTAGACATTAATTTGGCATTCAGAGCTTACATATTTTTGGTAGCTTGCGTATTAAGTTTTATAAATTCTGATTATTGAACAAAAGATATTTTGGAATTTGAGTATCACGCCATTTTTCCTTTCTACATCCGATATGGAGTATTTATTTGTTTGATTATTTTTCATATGAATTGGTTGCCATTTGCTTAGTCCAATAGAAATCCAGTTCTGCAGTTTTGGATTTTTTTTTTAAATCTTTCATATGTAAGAATGAAACCCTCATTCCTCGGATGCGCGACACGCATGTTAATCTCTCAGTTGCTGATAGAATATAATAAATTATATATACGTATTGATTAAACATTTCATAAAAAGATTCGAAAAAGATATGATTTATTTTTATTTATGTGTGATTTTTTTAAATAATTTTAATATCAGAAAGATGTGTCATTATTAATAAGTAGTTTAGCAAGAGAATTTTAATAAATTATTCGTTTATAATATCTAATATGGATAGCTTTTAAGCAATCAGTGCTGCTCTGCGGTTGTGAAATGTGGCACCCAACAAAAGCTTAAAACAACCGTGTTCCAAGCTTTGAAAACAGATGTTTGCGGCGGATTCTGGGCATATGGTGGTATGATTTTATTCGAAATGAGAAAATAAGAAAACGGACTATGCAGCCACGTATCACTGACAAAGTGAAGCTGCGACCTGGCTCGGCCACATGTTGTGGATGCCACAAAAAAGCCTGAACCAGACCTACTTATTTTTTAAGCCGACCGGTCGTCGGCGTCCCGGAAAGCCGTTAAATACTATATATTGAATGTATTCGGCGGAGTTACATGATAGAAGAATACTGGCGGGCGACAGGGATTTTTGGAGGTAGCACGTGGTGTCCACATGCTCCACTTAAGGAGTGAACATGGAAGAAGAAGAAGAATTGAAAACATGTTTTCTATATAAATCTTTATTTCGATTTATTTGAAAATAATCTCATTAAAGTAATCTTTGGATATGCTAAAAGCCTTTTTTGTCAATAAATATCCAAAAACCAGACATCTGAAAAATTGCTTAAGTCGAAAAATCGAAAGAATTTCCTATTTTTGATAATGCTTCCTGTCTGCCTAAGCGGTAACAGCTTTTCTTGATTAAAAAATACCTTTTAAATTATTATTCAACTCGATCGACTGATTCGACCGCATATAAAAAGCTTTTTAATTCTATTAGCGAATATTTTCACGTCGGCTGGAGCTTTTTTTAGGTCAGATAATATTACAGCAGTTCTAAAATAATCCAATTTTGATTAAAAAACGTTAAAAATGAGTGAATGCTATTTTAACATTGAAAGTCAAAAGAGAGATTAAAATTTATGTAAGCCTATCATCGAAAATTAAAAATCTTTTGGATTCTTATCGAGAAATAATATTTTTCGTTCATTAACGAATACTTATTCTCACGGCTTGCCTTCAATCTGTCACTGAACGATGAAATTTTACAAAATTTCACAGCCTTATTGTTGCCACAATTACGTCTCTTATTTACAACATGGCCGCTTCAAAAGTACTGCAGAAATAAAGTATATGGATCTATATATTACATAAATGCTTAGACAGGTTGTTTTGCAAAAAAATCATTGTAAAGACTTACTTCGGCAGATTTATCAATTATATAGAGCTCGATCCTGCACTTTTAAACTTAAGAATCTTGCAGATGTGTGAACCGAGCTTGCAACCTCTCGTTTCAAAGCGCGTACGCTAACTTACCGGCCAGGGACTTCGATCTGAGTATCGTATTTTGGAAGGCATGATTATTTAAGCGCATTTTTAACCATGTTCGCTCGGAAAGTGTAGCATATGGATCTTTTTAATGTGAATACATGTCTGGAGAAACTATTTTTCATGAAAACTACCTTTTTTTAAATACATTAAATGTGGGAATTGAACGCCAACTTCCACGCTACCGGAGAGAGTGGATTAGTTATACATTTTGAAATATGAAAGGGTTTAAGTACAGCCTTGATACGATGTACTTCAAATTTGTAAATTACAAATCGAAAAAAATTACAAACCTTACAAGCATTAAATCAAATACAATTGGCATACAATTTATTTGCATAAAATTATCTCCAAAAATATGTATTACAAACAATTCTACTTCAGGGGAAACTTTGACTTATTTTTTAGGAGCTTTACGAAATTCTATAAAAATAGAAAGTAAGTGCCAATATAGAAAGTTGAATAAAGAAAGCTTGGAGGTTAACTGTGAACTTTTTGCAATTTAGCCGTATCGGTTTTCAGTTATAGAAACGATTTCCTTTCAACATTTTCACGTCTTAAACCATATATCGAACATTATGTAATAATATATTATTTCTAGTAACAGCTTTTTCTCTAACAGAACTTCAATATTTAAAAAATACCTTAAAACTATCTACATTTTTGGGACAAACTGCTCATTTTTTTATGTGTCTTAAATCTAAAATATGTCTGTAATTGCATGAATACTTAAAGCTGACAGTGCAATTGTCTGCGGCTATGAGACAGTAAATATTAGCTGTCTTGTGATATATTTTTTGTAACTTTTATATCATAAGTATTTTAATCATACTCTTTAGTTAATACTCTACATTTATGTTATGTTTATCATCTATTTAAAATCTTTCTACATGATGTTTTATGTTCCAGGCTGATTTTGATCTGTCAGTTTAAATTTTAACAGTCACGGATGATGTTTTATAATAATTTATTAGGGAGCATCCAACACTGCTACAACGTGTTGAAATCTTTTTTTTTTTTTTAAATAATTGTTAATTTTTTGGCAAAAATCATCATAAGCGACGAAGTACATTTTGATTTGGCTGGTTTTATTAATAAATATGATAGCCGCTGTTGGGGCACTGAAAATTGAAAGTCAATGCTGTAGCAGCTACCGGTGGCTTTCATGTACCCGAATTGGATCGATTGGACCTACACCACATGTGATTACAACAGGACGGAGCCACCTCACACATAGCTCGCGCTATGACACAAACTTTGGCACACAAATACGCATCGGCCTGGAACATCAGACGCACTTATATACATAATAAATCGTCCATACTTATATTTTTATAATTTTCAAATGACCTTTAAAAAACGTGTAAAGATTTTTGTCTCCCTCTACTGTGCTTACTCTCCCTCACTCGCCCTTGTACCATAATAATAATGAGTATCACAGGAAATATTACAGATTATAGCCTTAAAATTTTGAAATTGTCGATATATATTATAGATATTATAAATAAAAGTACTACATAATAATTAGTGTTTTTAGTGTGTATAAACTGTTTTGAACTGTTTTGGATTATAAAATGATATTTATTTTAAGATGAGACTTATATAAAAAAAAAATATCTGTTCTCTATTGAGCGTGTTCAAATAAAATAAGTCTAATAAAAATAATTCAAATAAGGCTTTTTAACGAACAAAAATTACATACGGCTTAAAGAATTTTCAAGCTTCTTATTTCACAAAATATAATTCACAAAAATGTAAAACACATTTTCTAATATGCATGAGTAAATATTGTGGCTTATCCAAATGTATGATGAAAATTAAAGGGACCTAATTGTACAGAAAAAACCCAACTTACAACGTATTTTTTTCAATATAAAGTTGATACAAATAATTGCAGACAAATGAACTGTTATATATAATATATTATTGTCTTATCAGCAGCCGTGGGATTAAAGTGCGTGCGCACTTCGTAGCTGGATTTTTAATTTCTACACCTGATGGATTTTTTCAAATCCGAAAATGCAGCTCTAGATACTTGATGGGTTGATAAATTGGCTGACAACCAATTCTCGCAAATTAGTCTATGAGAACATGTCTCCGCATTACAGAGATAGAAATGCATCATGGGATGTGCAAGACGATATTTTTTCTGTCCATAACAGGATACTAATCACATTCTGTAGGAATGTCTAAGAATGTGTACGGAACGAGAAGAGTTAATCAAGTCGGTTCAACCAGCTGTTGGACACATCGGGCCATCTGACCTGGTCAATTCAAGGGCAAAATTTATAACTTTAAAAAAAATTGCGGCGTCATATGGCGAGCATGATGATCTCTTTACATGTATTCCTTGGCCAAATTAGTCTCCATTTTTTTCTTTCAGTATATTTCTTCTAACTTCAGCACACTTGAGTGCGTGGCAACCTAAGCTTTGGGTAATTTATATTTATTCCCGGGATATTCCTGTCAAATAAAAAAGATCGCTTCTCGATACTAGAGCTTTGGTATACGCCTGATTAAGACCAGGTAGTTTAGTTATTACATTAATAGATGATAGCTGATTCCCTTATTAATTTTAGTAATAAATAAAAATTAACAAAACTCAAATAAATTTAAATTTAGAATCGTTTTCGAACAACTACCATAAATCGATAGAATACAAAGCTTTCAAAAAATACATTTTTCTTTACGACGTATGTAACGAGTGATTTTTATTGTCGATATAAAAAAATTTAAAATATTTTTATCATCGATAAAAGTTTGGTCTTATAAAAAAGTTAGCAACTTAAATTGAAAATATACTGCGAAAATCAAACACTACGGCCTCCGATTTGGGAATACATATTTATTTACCATGGCAACATCGGATGATATCCATATATTATATTGAAACGCCATAAAAAATGATAAGATATTTGAAAAAATATTCGCCAGAGTAAAGACGCGGTTACAGTTTTGAATTTATCTTTATTATTAAATTGGTCCGATAAATTCATGAGACATATTCAATAAAACGATTTAAAATATATGAATTGTAATACACTTAAAAAAATCTTTAGAAGCTTATTGAATTAGAAAGATATGTACACAAAAAAAAAAGATTTGATAAATTTCAATACTATTCTTGTAATCTATTATCATATTATATAGAGGACATCGCCCTTACTTAAATTATTATTATAATGGCAATGTTTTTTTTTCTAACCATATTCGCTATGAAAGTGAAGCATATGAATCTACACAGTGTGAAAATATCCTCTACGAAATTAGATTATATCGATCTCTGCAATGTGAAGACATTTTTGACACATTAATATTTTACAAGAATTGTGTGTCTGACAATTGCTCAACCCAACGAGCACTTAGTGCTGTATTTGTCTCAACGAAAGTTCTCAAACATCTCAAATATGCATCATTTCTCACCGATAGCGCAAGGGTTAGCGTGCTTACATCGCATCCGAAGAATACGAGCTTGATTCACAAATCTGTTATTAAAATATTGAAATGAAAGACTGTGTACACATTGGGTTGGGCGATTGACTGATAAGTAATTCGCATGAAAAATTATTTGTCAAGACATGCCGTCACAGTGCGGAGATCCATGTACTCCACTTTCGTACTGTATTGAAAAATCCGGCAGATGTAAGAATCTAACCTGCATTCCACGGATGTGGGGAACGCTCGCTAATCTTTACATTACCAGGGAGATTATTCTGTTTTTAACTGTATTTGGTCCAATTTCGAGCTATCGAGTCAAATGTCTAGGCTATTGTCTGTAATAATAAATCAACGCATTGATATTTAAGTGTATAAAATATATTTTTCTTTAGAATATATGTATTCTAGATCATTCGCAGTAGCCTAGAGGTTAGCATGCGCGTCTTGATGATGGCGAATAAGGGTTTGATTTGCATCTCTGTTGGATTTTTAAAAAATCCGAAAACATAGGGTGCTCATTAGGATAAGCAATTTTCCGATAACCAACGTGAAAAACAATCTGCCAATACTTATGCCACACTACGGAGATTCATATATTCAAATTTTAAAACGAAAACTTCACAATGTGTAGATCCATATACTCGTACTCCATTTCTGGAGCGGATATGGTAACAAAAAAATATATCAACTCTCATTTTGTTAATCATCATTGAATCATCAGAAATTTGACGTCTCTACAGATTATTTTTCACAAAGATTACTTGTAACACAATTGCTCAATCCAGTAAGCAACCAATCCTGTATTTTCATATTTTCAACATGCAGAAAACGTGGGAATCGAACCCACACTTCTTGGATACCAGGTGCGCATGCTCACCTTTACACTACCGGAGAAACTTTATTCATAATAATATAATTTGTTGTTGTTTTTTGATAACAATTTTTTTATAATAATCAAAAAATACAAAATTTTGAACTGTGGCGTTATTAATAGGTTCATTGTTTACTTTTTTATTCACAACAATCAAATTTAAAGTTCAACATAAATTTTCCTTGCATCATTTTTTGTATACACTTACATAATCCGTTGACCCAAATTTCCTTTACAAGTCGACTGTTTATAAATATAGTAAATAAAAACAAGATTTTTTATTTCCATTTATCAGCTATTGTTTGTGAAAGTCTCCATACAGTATACGCCTGTTTACCATATTTATTCAAAAACAAACTGACGCGAAAAATGTTTTTCAGATGCTTCATAAATATTCAGATTTCGGTATGCTAATGAAAAGCATTGTCTGAAATTATTTTGGTAAAAGAAATTTCACTAAACACTTGGTGTCATATATACACCTCACTTATTGCCAAGATATCATATGAGACGTTTACAAGGTCGTCATACAATATCGATCAACAAACAACACGGTTATATGCCATATTCTCTCAGCTTTTAATTTATACAGATGACAGACAACCATTTTAAATATAGTTATTCTCCACATCTGGTGGATTTAAAAAATCCAAAACTCAAAAGATCCAAATCGGATTAAAAAACTGTCTGACAATTAATAATTGCTAAAGAAGCTGACCCATGAGACTACTATTTAAAAAAACACGTTCGATTATTGTATTATTATGCTGTGCATAACTTAGTTTGTAAAAATAAATTGTAAAATATCGATTAATATGCCTGATTGTCTCATATGTGTCGCCTCTTCTGTTTTTTTTAGTGTTTTATTCATTACTTATATAATACTGCAATGCTACTCCAAAATGAAGTATATAGATCTACACAG
>JAGVSQ010013726.1:0-10958 GCA_022683975.1 Rhyacophila evoluta
AGATTTTTGATTGTTTTTTTTATTATTATTAAAAAAAAAAAAATCCAAGAATAGGACGAAGCTTGGGGTTAAAATCTTTTAGCTGCATAAGAAAGATACAAATGCAGCACTACTAATGCTAAAATATTTAAAAGTTTGACTGATTGTTCGACCAATTATTGTAAATTTTTTCATGTCAGTATACACTCTTGACCGATTTACTGCGGTTGTCACGAGCTCATGTCACGGTATGAAACAATACACGTCAAGCACGGTGTCGAGTTTTTAGTGCCGAAGCGAAGTGGTTAATATTATAAAAAATCACATTCAGAACGTACCGAAAATGAGAAACAATTTTGATATCTACAACAAATTCAAATTGTATTCCAGCTTAAATATTCGACTATACTACACTTACACCGCAATCTTGTCAGTAAATAACACCCTAAATTATAAAAAAACATTGGTTACGTTTACTTGGTAGAACTCCATCTTACATTAACCATATCACTAGTAAAATCTACGCCTTCGGGTTAAAGTTTAATATTTTTAACACAAATTCAAATAGCTTTTCATAAAATGCATATTTGGCAAATTCGATATCAATTTAATAACGTAATTTTTGTTTGAAATGTAAATTTTAAGCCACATATTTTTTATTAAACTTATGCAAGCGTTCGGAGCAAATTACTTCATAATTCGGCCCTGGCGACTAGCCTCCTCCTATTTGTGTATCCCTCACAAACAGTTGTCATAAAATATCACTCCAATTACAACGACGCGTAATTTGGTCGCTTATGTAAACACGGTTTTGTTGAAATGTCATTAATGCTTGGCCACAACATTCGTAGGCTGAATTTCACTATAAGTTTTTCACCAATTTTTACGAAATTGTCCGAATTTTAACGAGAGAATTTGATTAATTTACAACATTGTGAATTCTGTACGGAAATTTACTGATCCAAATCGTTCACATTTATTCATTTTTAATAAATTTTACACATACATACATGACAAATTATTATCCTTTGACATTTCCAATATTATTATTATTCAATTTCAGTTGTATAAAAACAAAATGAAACAACTGACTTGTACTTATATTATAATAGATATTCACTAAGTTATTTAGCTTGTAGATATCATTTTTTAAGTTCTGCATGGTTCAATGTACATTTTCGAGAGCCAAATAGAACTTAATAATTTTTTATAATTAATTTTGGTAACAATAATTATAATCAACGCGTATTTCGTATTTCTAATCGAACTATTTTTCGCATACATAAATATATTTTACAGTCTCCAGAATCTCTTAAATCCATTTCCAAATCTCACATATAATAGATACTGGATAGTAACGCTACTATAATATATGTATTAATTGGACTTTCATTCAATGATTGTTTTTGAGTATGGAATTCGAGCCCACAATTTCTAGTACTGAAGCATTCACGCTTACCTTTCAGGCACTTCTATGACTCTAAGTAATATAATTGAAATTCATTACTTCATATGTAACTTTAAAATATCAACACACTTTGACTGACATTTCGATTTGCTGTCTTCAATCAATAGTAAGTTATAAAATATAATCGGTATCGACATGCTGATATAATATATCTAACTCTGATATATGTGTCGATTATAGTAGAAACAGAGGCTCTCATTGGATGCTGCTGATTCATTTTCTATCGCTACCCTGTCATTGCAGCGACGATGACGCTAAACGCCGCGCCAACAGAAGGCTGCACGGCCAGGGCGTCGCGACGCTCGCCGACGTTCGCGGCGTCTCATAAGCCCAGCGTCTCCGCAAACAATGATGGCTGCCACTTGGAACAATACGGCGTCACTCTGTCTGTCACTTAGTCGCGAAGACGCCAGATGAGACGTCGCGGCGCACCAGAACCGGATGTCACGTCGGAGGTAGCGTTTGTGACACTGCACATGTACCGACAATTAAAAATGTTCCGTACTGAATTAAGACATAGTTAGATGTCTTATTAAATCCTTCATCTTCCGTTTCTACTAATTTAAATATGTTTGTTTTAACGTTGTCAAAATAAACAAGCCCATTAATAAATACATAAATCACCATATTACACAAAATTATTAATCTTGTGAAGTATGATACTGGTCACAAAGATAGATTCATTGAAGAATATATTGCAATCAATTCATAAAACTATATATTAAAGCAATATGATTATTTTATTTAAACTTAAAGCTATAGTAATATTGTATCAAATATTTAACTTTGTAAGTGGAGCATATGGATCTATCTCTACAGCGTGAAGATTCCCAATTCAGAAACGGTTAGTTTGCTGTCATAAGCGTTCAAGTTAAATTAGGAAATGTTACACAATCGAACGACGAATGGGTACGACTTATAAAAAATCACTTTAATTTATTTACCTTGAAAAAAACTGACATAAATTAAGATGAAGATTTTAGTTTATAACTGAGTTTAAATATTGCATGTAGAACCTTCATTTGTCGCAGGACGTCTTATCATATGATGATTTAGTATTGTCCGAATAGAGTTAAATTGAAAAAGTTTTTGCCGTGGGTCAGAGGAAATTGCAGATAATTTGTTATTCTCGCAATACAGCTCTGTAACGCCAGAAAAGAATTAAAAATACGTACAAACCGACAAGCATGCGGCATGACAGACAGAATGATGGATCAACACTGCGACATTATCTACCAGACACCAGAGAGTTGTTTTCTTAATCCCATAACTCTTCGCATCCGAGCCATCAGGTATGCGAATTAACCATGTTGGATGACGTAAGCCGTTCGTCAATTATTCAAGTCAAAATACATAAAAAAACGTATTATTTATGCCAACAAAAACGCATTTTTTAATTTGACACTTCAATAAATATATGTCCCTTTTGAAATATTAATAAATACATTTTCAAATCCAGGTGTAGATTTTTAATACCTTTAATTATTTTTAAATTACTGACATGGCTACAATTTCTTTTACAAAATCATCCGTCATATTTAAAAAAGTTACTTTCATTTCTACATAAAATAATAAATAAAATGATCATTACTTATTTTTCCATCTTCGCTCCAAAAGTTTAACATATGGATCAACACAGGTTGAACATATCCTCATTGAAAGCGATGTATATGAGTATATGGATATCCACAATATGAATACATGATTGAATTGACAGATTATTGTTCAGATTCAGATAATTGTTTAACCCAATGGGCTTGGACGTCTTGCATTTTTGGATTTTTTAAAATCCGACAGATGGGGAATCAAACTCACTTCCCTGGATTGCGAGGCGCGCACGCTAACATCTGCACTACATATTGTTATTATTCCAATTGTTTAAAAAACGTTGGATTGATATCAGTATAGATATAAACTTTACATATAAACGATATTCGAGCAAGTAACTTCCGGCTTGAAAAGCTTATAATCGGATTTCGTTACTAATACAACGACAAAATTAGTATTTACACAATACTTTAGCAATAATGTAATATACAAAATTTGTTCGTTTAAAATGAAGAAACTATAAAACTACTATAAAAGTGTTATTGTTAAAACTTATCTGAGAAAAATCTTGTGGTGTTTAATTTAATAAAGATTTTCTCCTACTTCTAATACGAATATATTCCACATACGTATATACATCTTTACTAACGATCAATGGAGCTACAAAAATACTGAACTTTACGCTATACTATATATTATATAAAATGTAATGGATAAATAATATAGTAATAGGCAAACAAAAAACTAATGTTTATTTTTTTCGTGACCAAAATTTTTATATTATATATACGGATAGTATTTTAAAAAGAGTAAACCATATGTGTAATGGGACAAATTTGGCGACCGCCACTATCTTTTTAATGAGAGAAGCATTCTAGCTTTTTTTGGGAATGTTGAATAAATACATCGAGCTGAAAATTAGCCTTTACCTTCGCAAACGGATGTGCAGTCAGTGCTGCACGTGGAGATAAAGCAAACTAATGTAATACAATTATCTTTATTAGACACATTTAGAAAAAAATACTTTGTTTACATTTGAATATCGATTGTTATTTATATTACAAAATTATCTTTGTATGTATTCTAGTTGCCTGTAACTATGTCTAATATACTTGTTTTTAAGCAATATTCGCTCCCAAAGTGAAGCATATTGACTATGGAAAAGAAAAAAGACGCAACCATTAAAATTAAAAAAAAAAATTATTCAATAATTACAATGAATACAACTTAATAATAGAAGGGCTTAATCTAAAAATCTCGAATTAGTATAAAAATTTAGCGTTTAGGTTTGAAAAAAATGACTTGTCAAATTTTCGACAAGAAAAAAGGATATCTATCACATCAATATTATTGGTTTTTTTATTAAAAACTTGTTAAATTAATATCAGATTCTATAAATGAAACACAAATTATGCATTTCAAAGTTATGTCTACGTAGTGTTTTGACTTTGGCCCAAAATCATTAAATAAACGATTTTTGTGCGTCATGTAAATTTTTTTCTACGTAGGTTACGTCCTTTTCCTTTTCCACGATCGATATGGATTTACACAGTTGGAAGATGTCCACTTCGAAAGTGGAATAAGCGGATCTCCACAATATGAAGACACGTTTAAATTATTTTCAAGATGCTTGTCAGGCAATTGTTTTAAAAATCTGACACATGTGGAATCGAGCCCGTATTCCCCGGATTGCGAAGCGCATATGTTAACATCTACGCTAGTGGGAAAATTCGAATATTATTGTCATGCTATTATAATAACAAAATAAAATAAAATCAATAATTCGGTAATAAAGTGTTTTATATACAGGTGAAACACCGTGCTATGACCCCTGTAATTGTAGACGAAAAAAATAATGATATAATCACGTGTTTCTTTTCATCATGGCGATGTTATTTACGAGTGAACAAGAGGAGATGCGGTTAAACACAATGCGAAATTGATGCACTCACATTACATTGCGACAACTAGTTTCTTGCTCGCTGCATCAACTTTGATCTATCACGTATTTTTCAAATAATATAAACAATTATTATTTATTTAAATATTTAAATCTTTATTTTTTATCAAATTATAAAAGTAATAGCTTCATCTGACGATATGTATAATATTCAAAAATACTGTAATACAATAATTGTAATCGATTTAACATTAACTCTTTAGCAACCGTGGCGAGGAATATACGACAAGAACACTCGATAATCGACACATTGAAAGGTTAAAATTACCAGAATATAATTATATTAAATCATATCGTTTGTTTAGGTGTGCTATCGTGATACAGTGTGCGCTAGATTATTTGGTTAAACACTACGGAGGAAGAGCCTGAGTAATTGGAAAACTCGGATAAGCCGAACTATTCGAAAATTCATAAATTATCATTATATATCTAGCGTTAAAAAATGTATAGTCTTCGCTGATATCAGTAAATTATTTATTTCGGTCGTGTAATCTAAATTGATTTCAAAGTTTTTCGTTGTTTTGTGTCTGATGTAACTGACCACAGATTACTCATTTTTTTACAACAACTAAAAATATAAGTATTTTTGACTCACTCAGGGAACACTATATTTTAATAACGAATTAATTATAAATTTATCAGTAAATTATGCTTTATTTGATTGACTAATTTCTTGAAAAATGTGTTACAGCTAAGATGTAAATGTAAATGGAGTAATTTAAACTATTTATGTATTTTTTAATACCATGTTCACTCCCAAAGGTGGAGCATATGGATGTACACAGTGAGAAGATATCCACTCCGAAAGTGGAGTTTATAGATATCCACAATATGAAGACGTCTTAACAGATTATTTTTCTCGAGAATTTTTTGTCATACAATTTCTCAGCCTAATGGCCAGCCAATCTTGCATTTTTGGATTTTTAAATATCCGACAGATGACGAATCGAACCCGCATTCCCCGTATTGCTAGGCGCGCACGCTACCAACTACGCTACCGGGGAGACATTGTACAATAGTAAATTGAAAATAATAGTGTACTAAGTGATTTAAAGTACAATGGTATCACTGTCAAAAAAGCTATCAATACAAGTAGTTAAATGATATAATAATAATTTTATAATAATCGTGATAGTGTAATTTTAAAATCGTGATAGTGTCGAAGCCGATATATTAGGATTTTGTAAAAGAAATTAATTTTAACAATTAGAATATATTATATACACGTATTCAACTGTTTCAATTAATTTAATTCTACCGATTAAATTATGGCTTTGTAACGAAATTTATTTAATACAAGAGGATCTTTTAAGATTCATGAACTGTGCTTTCTTCAATGATAATTCTGATAATGCACCACGACAGCAAACTCGAGGTGACAATGACTGAACGAAGCGAAATGTGTGAATTATGTCGGTTGCGATGAGGCGGAGTATGGACGCCAGCTGGAGACTGGGACAGAAGAAGTAGAGACGGCGGGGGGCCTGAAACGGCCGCGGATCCATCACCGGCGACAGCTGTCGGGTCACGTGACGCGAAGGACATAATACACAATATACTACGGGAAAATCAGCACGTTGCGAGTTCGTCCCGTACGGAAAATTTGTCACTTTGAAAATTGAATTTTCCATCTAGATTATATCTGTGGCAGTAAAGAAAATATGATACACACTGAAATAAACGTGAAATCAAATTACGTCTAAGACATAATGTCACAGATTGACGACACACAGTAATCGATTTCAAACTCAAAACAATTTTATATTTATATATAAACTAACATTTAAATTTCAATACTATTTGCTTTCAAATTATTCATCTATCAGTATAAATTCATAAACATCTAAAATTGGGAACAATATTAATATTCAACTAAAAAAAACGAATGTAAGACCTTTCTAAAAATTCTGATATCAGTTAATATGGCAAATATTTCACAAATACATTTCCGGCATTGCACCGCAGAATTATAACACACATAATTACTAATTTGTAACCTATTGGAAAAGCTCGCACACTTGTGAATCAATCGTAAGCGATTCGACTTATTTTTAACGTGAATTTAAAAACACATTGATACCAAACTATCTGTACCAAGTAAGCGTACAAATACTTTCAAATACGAGTCAAAATAACTAGCTTAGTTGAACTATTTTAAGGAAAGCTCAATTTCCGGGAAACGTTCAAATGTAATAATGTACTAATTAAAACAAAAATGTAATAATTAATCCAGCTCTACTATAGTAGTGTATTGTCAGCTCTACTATAGTAGTGTGTTGTGTCATATACATGGGATATGATATTATTTTGTCGATATATACTTGGTGTAACTAACATACACGTAACATGAAAATGCCGGAAGGCGGAAACTATATCGTCATCCGTGTGTGTTTACAAATCTCAAGTAATTTAAAATGTTCAGTAAATATTACTAAATACTGACTAACCGATGCCGTCAATACTTATATTGGTAGCTCACAATTATATTATATAAATTATGTAAAGACTAAAGATATAAGACCATCTTCCCGGTGGTTGAGAGGCTAGCCTGCGCGTTTTGCATCTGGGGAATGCAGGCTCAATTTCTACGTCTGCTGAAAATCTAAAAATACAAGACTGGGTGCCTATTGAGTTGAGTAACTACCTGGCAAACGATTCTCGTGAATGACAAACATGATATAATATAATTTAGATATATTAAATTTAAAAAAAAAAAATGTTTTAAAATGCTTTCAATTTGGATCTGTATTTGTGACGCATTCATCAATTTTCGAAGACAAACTGTCGTTACATCAAGTACCGTCAATGTGTATACATATTACTACAACGGTGTTGAGTTACATGCTGAATCTGACCGCGTTCACTGGAAGTTGCGCGGTGTATGACGTATTTGACGAACGTCAGGCATTGACGTTGACGAATGGCGACGATCTAATTTATCGGGTCAAGTCGGCTCGCATTTGGAGGAGATATTCATTACAACAATAGTCGTGCAGTCATTTCGCTAATATGTCTAAGCACCTAGCTAAAGTGTATGGTTCGTTTAACTGCAAATATAATTGAACGTAATAGCGCATATACTAACAGGACGAATGGAAAATAAAATGTTTTTTTTCTTTCTATGTCTGCATGGTTCAATCGAGAACACTGCTATTCTGGCTAATATTGGTCAGTGTGTACCCTCGTAACTGCTTGAGAAATCGCGATTTTCAGCTGTTTTTATTCCTAGCTTGCCAAAAGTCATGCCAATACAGATGGTATTTTTTGTGTTTAACGGAAATATCTCAAATATTTATATCTTTCATTCGAGTGATAGCGAGTTTTGACGGGCGTTATTAAAAAAAATGGAATTCGTTATGTCTCTTTTAATCTGCTCTAATGCCGAAAAGTTACCGTGTGTGCTTTGGATACAAAGATTACGGTGTTCCAATAGTTGCTGTTTACTGAATACTGAATTACTGAATACCCAATGAGTTGAACAATCGGCTGACAACCAATTATCGTTAAAAAAATCTGTCAATGCATGTCATATACTTCATTTCTGAAGTGGATATCGCCACAATTTGTCGATCCATATGCTCCACTATCAAAGCGAATATGGTAAAAATAGTCTCTCTTGGTAGACCTTATTTCTATTTCTCTTTAATTTTACTTTTTTTATTTACCATGTTCGCTCCCAACGTGGAGCATATGGATCTTCGAAGTGTGAAGACGCCGTGACAGATTATTCTTCACGAGAATTGTTTGTCAGAAAATTTCTCAACCCAATGGGCATCCAGTCCTGCTTTTTCAGATTTTAAAAATCCGACAGATGGGGATTCAAACCCGCATTTCCCGGATTGCTACGCACGCACGCTACCAACTACGCTACCAGGGAGACAATTCTACTTACTTAATATATATTTAATTTAAACGTATTTACTATTTTTATAACGTATATCAATAGATTATTTGTACGCCACATTATGAAAGCTTTTAACTTGTAATTCGTAATGCTCTCGACACGTTCAATAAATTAATGAAATAAGCTACTACAGATTTTGGAAATAGCTGTTAAAAGTGAGTTAACAATTCCTAATATGTATGACACAATTGCATGATTGAGACCGTTTATTTGTTTTGGTAATTTGCGCGATATGAGAATGACCGGAATGCTTCGGTGGAATGAAGTTTATATTAAACGCACTGTAGCGCATTCACGTATGACCAGGTGACCCGTACGAGTATCAGCCACTTAGTGGAAACATAATCGGCTATTGGTAAGTGGCCAAACTGCAATCTTTGGCATGTTTAATGTGTAAATATGAACATCGCGCAACGAATAAACCAATAGGAGTACAGATTAGCTGATGCTGACCTGTCTACGACGAGATCTACCAGTAAACACGCCATGGTAACTCGGATTAACTTGACGCTTAAGAGTATTTTCAACATAGGGATACAAAACCGAGAAAGATCTCGACAATAAACTATTATTTGACACTTAATTATATTAATTCTAGCATATTATCTGTCACAAATTGTTATATACTATTTTTCACGATGTTATTTTATTCTAACCTAACGTTCAAACAATTTTGTATCTTCTGCCATACTTTATAAATTAAAATACGTATATTATATCGACTGTGCAAAATCAAAAGGACACAACCATCAGATTTTTGTCATAATTTTTAAATCACAATATGTACAACGTAATACACGCTTTATCAATAGGATGTAAGCTGCAAAATCCATATTAGTATCTAAATTTAGCTTTAAGCTTAAAAACGGATAGCCTGTTAAATTTGCGACCAGGAAATGGACTTACACCTCATTCATTGTATTGATTTCTCATATATAACTGAATAAACTAATATCAGATTGAGTAAATACAACACCAGTTTTAGTCTTCGTGCACTTTAAGCTTGTATTTATTTAATATATTGAATTTGGTCCGAAATCATTAAAAACACGTTTTTTGTTAGTTAGTTAGTTGTCAAATTTACGACCAGGAAAAAAATTCACCACGTCAATTTTATTGATTTTTCTTAAATAATTTATTTCATTAATATTTTATTGAGTAAATAAAATCCCAGTTTTGATCCTCGTGTACTTCGATGTTGTACGTCTTGTGCAGGTTAAGGAAATAAAAATACATAAAGGTTGTTCTTCATCGATTGCTTTGAAATTTTCACGCAACGTTGCATTCGAACACATGCGTGTTTTCATGTACAAACTATTATATAGATGTCACATCTGTAACAGGTAAAAACATATTTTTTTTAAGCAGTGTCATTATTTAAAGCTAGACTGAGCCACAGCTACGCGTGGCCGGGTACAGCTAGGAAATAAATAAACAAAATCTATCAGGTTTATCAACTTTACTAGCAAATACTTGCAAATTTGGATCATGGCCTTTATAGTGTACGAATTACGGCTTAAACGATTTTCTAAATATATGTTTTAACAAATATACTGACCTCTGGTTTGTAAAAGAATTTTTTAAAAGGTAACTGAGAAGTAAATCATTTCGCAATGTGCATCCCTGCACCAGATAGGAACGGTCTTGCTTATAATTGTTTATGATACACGCCGAAGATGAAGGCGGTGTTGGCTTACAGATACACTCTCCACTATTTTCAGTCGTGACTCGTTCTGCACCAAAGATTGAAAACTGCATCTACAATACTGTTGGGTGAAGACAGTTTAGATATCTCTCTCAGGCAACAGCGATATTTTAGATCTAAAATTTAGTAGAAGCTAAAAATTTAAACCTTGTTTTCGATACAACGGATCGACAGCTTGCGAGAAATGGGCAAGAACTAACTCGCAAACAATCGATTAAAGAATATAAAAATAACAATTGACATCATTTAGTCAACTCCTTCATTTCTGAACCATTTTTCGACCGTATTTGTTGCATTAATACAATTGTATCTCGCTTCAACAGCGAGAGAGAAATAAACTATATCTAATATATAAAAGTCAAAATATGTATGTTCGTTCGTTCGTTTGTCCACA
>JAGVSQ010013727.1:0-10958 GCA_022683975.1 Rhyacophila evoluta
GAATTTAAAATCAATTTCCATCAAGCACCATCAGTCGAAAATATTAATTCTTTAAATTTATATTTAAAATATTTTTTCAAAAGACTTACAAAGCATTTTATTTCAAATGCTATTTTCAATTATGAATTCAACCAGGCATAATCATTTTTTTCTTTCAGCTTCCCGAACAAAGTTGCTACATATGCCACAAAATCGTGGCTTGAACGAGTTGTCATTGCCGGCATTAAGACACCTCCCAAACGTGCCGAGCTACAGGTAGCTGGTTCAAGTCCAGTTGTCCTTGCATTAACATATCACACCGGAAATGATGTCCTTGTTGTTCGCAAACCTGAAGTTTCTATGGCTGTGGAGTGGAAAATTGTTTTTGAAAATTAGAAATGACTAAAGTGTATGTTACGTTAGACATTGTGAAAATGTTGCTGTAATGTGAAGAGACTAGACTTGTCGTAACTCCGTGTATAATCCTACATATAGTTATCTATTATAGAATTCTCCCACCTAGAATAACCTTACTAGATTCAATCAGTAGACCTAAAAATGAATCTTTTACGTTGACCTCTAATTAAACAGATACACATTGAACTTATTTCATTAACTTGTAACCCTTAAAGAAAGGACTTATCATAATTATACAAAACCTTAAATTGTGAGTATATTATCAGAACAAATTTATATACAGTCGGAACTTAGTAATATGCACCGAGTGACAGACTCTGAGATCATGACGACAGTTATTTGTTATACAATTATTTTAAAATCAAGATTTTTATACGTGGAACTAAAAAAAGTAATCTAATGCGAACTCTACTAATCTAAATCTAAACTCCAAAGACATGCACGTCATATTTTTTATCTTGCTCTAAGGCATTAGCCAGCCAGGGTGACTTGCTAGAAAGATTTAGTGTATTCAATCTTAAGTAGAATCTCATTCAGAATTATAACGGTAAAAGAGAACAAACAACTCTTTGCTTTTATTCTTATTTTCTTGATACTGTCGAATTTTTTGGTTGTTTAGTGATTTATTATTTAACATGCTCATTATTAACATGAAATATCAAAAATTGATTTTTTAATAATTCCATATATTTACTATGAAGGAGTTGGTCGGAATTATCTTATGACGAGTTTTGCTAAAAGACTGTAATATTGTATGATTTGTCCTGCAAAACATGATATTTTTAAGGAAAAATTAGTTATTAGTAGTTGAATTATTTTACAATGAATCAATACAATTTGTTTTATTTGGTCTATAACAGTGAAATTGTTTAGAAAAGTGTTACTCAAAAGCCTGTTAGTAATCAACCATTAAAAGAATGTATCTCGCAGTCCTCAGAAAATAATAACAATATTTATGAAATAATAACATTTCAAATTATGATAATTACCTAAATGGAAAAAAAAGAAATTGATTTTAAAATGATTAATTCTTTCAAAATTAATGTGCTGTTTTCATAATATAAGTTTTTCCAATAATAAATACTACTGAGATAATGTTTGTGGATTTTTTTATTCATTGAATAAGTTTGAAAAAAATTACGTAAGAAAGGGCTGTGTAACAGTTTATAGAAACTATGGTGAAAGGGATTCACATGTATTATTTTTTGTTTTTTCACTTTATGTATTTTTTTTTATCATCCAAGGGAAGATTAAAATCATTCACGTGTGATATGATAAAATCATTACAGTCTATTAAACACATTCTTTGATTTAACTTTCTTATTGAATGTAAAAAAAATATCAAAATCAAACCCTCCACGGACATGTTTGATTTTTTGTTCATCCTAACAAATTTAAATATGTATTCATTTGTATCACATCACGATTGGGCCGATTTTAGTTTGTACCAAATTTACATCGAATCAAAAATATTGATACAAGTTTGTCATAAATTAGCTAATATTGTTTTTTATAGCTAATTAACTTGTTGAGTATTTAAACTATCATTTTAATTAATTTAGAATTACCAGTGATAAACTTTGTCATAAATTTATTCATTATTTTTGATTTACGTTCCTTTTGTTTCTGTGAATAAAATATTTTTTCCAAAAATACAATGTCTTTTTTATAAGCTTTTATTTAATTCTGCTTTGGCGGTTCCAGAGCTTGCCGGTTGTGTCATCGCTAAATTATTACCAATTTATTAGTGATGACGAATTGAAATGTTTTTAATATGTATTTTAATACAGGACATGCGTACGTACGTAATAAGTTAAGTGATTGGTGTGTAACCAATTCTTTGTGAAAGACAATTTGTTGGATAAACTTTCGCACCATGAAGATTCATAATATGTTCCAAGTACCTTGAAACAATTACAGTAAAAAATAAAACAAATTATTAGCATTGACCAAGATGGCTGAAATTTAGGAGCAATCAGTGGTAAATAGTAACTGTTAATGTTGGAGATTACAATTTCAAATCCCACAGGTACATAAGAATTTAAAAAAAATCAATGTAGCACTAGATACTTGAAAAACAATTTGTCCCGACAAGACATCGTATAAATACATATCCTCCATTTTCAGAGCCAAGATGGTTAAAACAAACTGTACATGATTGGGAGCCAAAAACACGACAAGCTAACTAATTTCTACTGAATATATAAAATAGATATATGTGATAAAATCCCCCATTTACCAATGATAATATAAAACAAATCAGCGGAAAGAATACTTATATTTTTTATTTGAATTATCTTTATGGTTTCATTTTTGTATTATGTCTTCAAAATCAGTATTTACATGTTTCAAAACAAATCAATAATATAATATATTATAGACATTCCAAAAAGAATTTATATACTAAATATATAATATTTTATTTGGTTTCGTATATGTTACAACAAGTCTTAACATAAAAATCAGACTATCTCTGGTAAGTTGGCAGAATGTAATTACAGTACTGCAATGTTATACTAACTTAACATAAAATGCTGTCATTCTGTTTTTTTAGTTAGGTATCCCCAACTAACTTAGACAAAAGTTAAATATTTCAATATAACTTAACATGTCAAAGGTATCGTTTTTTCAGTGATACTGAACTCTGTGTTTATTGTGTTTATCACTGTATTATATCATTGCAGACAAAAAGTCTGTTATTCTTTGTATTTTTTTATACCTCAATAAATTTAAAGTTGAAGTACATATTTTAATGGTGTAGGTACATATATTTTAGAAGTCAGCATTTTTTTGAAAAAGACAATGACATTGAAGGATCATATTACAGTTACTAATAAATTTTTGCTCTGCACAATCTAAAAATATTATGTACATGCACTTAAAAAATTTACATTTAATTTTTTTGTACAATATTGTTACATAAATAATCTTCTGTTGGTATTTTGCATTATGGCACTTTTGTTAACTAAAGATAAATAAAATTACATTATTAAATGACTGATATCCCCGGATGAATTTATTATGAAAAATATTTATTGTGAGCATCAAAAGCTAAATTCACCAGAATGCATTTTTTCCATTTTATACCATCATTTTGATTGAAGCATACCTTGG
Organism: Rhyacophila evoluta; assembly: GCA_022683975.1. NCBI lineage: Eukaryota > Metazoa > Arthropoda > Insecta > Trichoptera > Rhyacophilidae > Rhyacophila > Rhyacophila evoluta. The sequence continues at coordinate 3,511 of JAGVSQ010013727.1, forward strand.
AAAAAAGTGAGATAAAATTATTTATTATAAAAATCTCTACAAATTTGTTGCTTTTATAATCCTTTATTTATTATGTACTACACAATTGCTTTTGATGCACAAATAATATGTGAGAAATTAATGACATTGCATTTCTCTTTAAATAATAAAAAAAGCCGATTAGCTGAGTAACCGATTGCAGATTGTGACTGTAAAGTTGTGTAGGTCGTAAGTCGACGACTACCTGTACTCATGATAGAGCTTTGGAACTATATTTCCTGGCTTTGGGTATCTAGTGAATTTTACTACTTAATAATGTTATTTATGTTTAAATCACATTGACTGAGTATTCTGAATCATAAATTAATAGTAAATCTGGAGATACACATGAATCAAACAGTATTATATAACATCCATATTTAATATACACGTTAATAATATTCACTGCTCCTAGTAAACACAACATTTAAATTTGAAATAGTTTTTCATAAAATGTCAGCAGTTTATTTATGATTGTAAAAAATATATCATAACACTAAAAACACATTCATGTTATATTCACAAATATTTCATTAAAAATTCCTATCCGTTTTGATGAGGATAAGAGGCATCTTGAGAGTAACAAGGTCCTCCGTTACTGCCGGAGAAAAGTCTTGCTGAAAGGCTATCAAACGACCCATGAAATGGAGTCGGGTTCATAGAAAGGCCTCCCAAATGACCATGAGCATAAGTAGGCGATGAAAGCATTGATTCACTGGAAGAATGGAGAATGTATTGTCTTAGTAACTAATTATTAGCAATTAAAATCATCAAAATCAAATATCGGCAAATGAATTAGTGAGATTTCATTCAAAGTTAAAATTATTATTTATTGATAACATTCTAAATTATCTAATGTTTCCTATTATCTAAGAAACCCTCATTTTAAATTTTCTTTATAATATCTATGAAAGTATACTAATTAACAACTATTTGGAGTTTGAATGGTTGTTAATGATTTTTTATGCTTAACATTTATCTTATCTCCAATTTATAATTATCTATTTTAATGTTATTTAACAATGTCAAAATCTCAGTGCATACAGTTTTACCCATCATAACAATAACAAAAATCCAAGCAGTCAGCATTAAGACCAATAATAAAAACAATTACATTGGAAATAATAGAGATAAAAAAATATGGTGACTCATAAAGTTGTTAGAATGTTCTGCGTGTTTTGTAAGCCGACACCTGTGAATGGGTATGCAAAGTAATTCCCAGGCGATAATGTATTTGGTTCAAAACTTGGCTAAGTATAAACATTTCGTGCCTGTGTAGTTTGACACCTATAGAAAATCAAATTACAACATAAAATCGAATTATGATTTAGTATCCAAAAGGTGAGTGACACACTTTATTAAAAATAGATATCGGCAACTTTTAACGCGTGTATATCATATTATGAAAGTGTATATTTTGGCAACAAAAATTAAAAAGCTTTTGTACTCATTATAGTATATTAATATATCGGTTTGCTTTCTACAAATAGTGAAAACGACACAAACTCACGGTCTTTGGTGATGCTGCTGATGACAATGTGGTGTCCTATCTCTCTGACGTCTGTTTTTGAACCAGTTAGAGACTTGCGTCAATGTGAGTCCAGTTTTTCGAGCAAGAGCTTTTTTTTCATCAGGAGTTGGGTAACTATGGAAACACGAATCGATGTTTTATGATTTTTATTTTCTGTTAATTGTCAACTTTTAGCGGAAAGACAATCAAATATTGTTATTTTAAACATATTTTAAATCTACAATACTTTCTCACGTTTGCCGCCATATCTAGTGTATTAATTTTTAAATTAAGTCCGCTTTTCAGATACGTTGAACACTGATGTTAGTGCAGTTCGCATTAAATGGGTATTTTGAAAAATCAAAACAACTAACCTAACCTAACTATGAAACAAACTATGAAACTATTGTATACATTTTGAAACACTACTAAACTTACGTGCATCAATAATTAATAAGCGATATGGTTATTCCATAAGTAATGCTTAAGACTAACTGCAAAGTTAACTTTTATATTTTACATCTTTTAGAATAAATGCATGCGATAATAAAGCGCCAATATGGAAAGCAGTCGAAGTATTTAAACAACTAATACGCATTAACCCTTTGACTGCTCAAAAAAAAATATATTTATACCATCTTCGCTCCCGAATTGGACCATATGGATCCACACATAGTGAGTATGTCCATTCCGAAAGTGAAGTATATGGATCTTCGCAATTTGAAGACGCCTTGACATATTATTTTTCACGAGAATTGTTTGTTAGACAACTACTCAGCCCAATAGGCATCCAGTCCTGTATTTTTTGATTTGAAACATCTAACAGGTGGGAAATCAAACCCGCATTCCCCGGATTGCTAGGTGCGCACGCCATTAACTACGCTACCGGGATGATACATTTAAAAATCTTAAAATCCTAGCGAACAATACTATCATTACCGTCATATGATTATTTTGGATATTAATTAATTGTGCGTGATATTTTTTTTTTTAAGAAGTCGTAAAAGCATTTCTCGCTTTCATCACAAACAGCGATATACCGTTGCTTAACATCCAAAGGATTAATATGTCAACTGTTATACTGTTGATTGTCAGTAAAAAATCAATAACGAACATTTTAAAGATTAACAATAACAAATTAAATTCTTGAATTCGTACCTGGTACACAACTAATTTCAATATCTAGCCGTGCTTACTTCAACTGCTAGAAATTGTGAAATAGTGGAAATACAAAAAAAATCTGCAACAGGATTTTATAAGACCGAAAGGAGTTATATTTACCGATTTCTGGCGTAGCAGTCTTTGAGGGCGTTTCTACTTTTTTCTTTAAAGCAGTAGACTGTTTCTTCGCCATCCCAAATAGTCTTCGGAAGAGGATATTTCTTACGAAGTCTGTACTTGTCAACTGCGCCTATAAATTTTAATGAATTGTTAAACAACTCTATATCAACTACGTAGTGCATCCAGGACTCCCCGTCACCTGCCAGTCGCTTTGCATCATTCCAAGTCATGTCATCATTTCCTTAATTTCGCTGATTACATCCTGTGAATAGTATGTAACTGATCGGAAAAAGAGACAATCAGGATTCAAAATGTCAGGATGAATCCGCAACAAGTTTCCAAGTCATTTTCAGCGACGCTGGATGACTTTTAACGTGACAGGATGCTGTCCTGCTTATTATATTACACACTGCGTTGTTTAACTATGAATATACGAGAATGACCCTTTAATATAATATATTCTGAATATATAATAAAAGATGTCTATATAATTAAAAAAAAAATAGTTTCTAGGGTAATTTCTTTAGGTAAAAGCGATACCGATTTACAGAAGGTTAGTTGGAAGACAGTTCCAACTAGGTGAGGCGTGTATTGAAATTGTCGAATTTTGTGTTTTTGTGAAAAAATGCGATTTATTATTAAAGCAATATTTTCTTTGTGTTTTTTATCGAATGTGTGTCAATAGTGTACCTTATATAATATATTTGACAATGTACTATAAGTGCTAATTTAGAGCATAAAATCGAATTAATTCAATTTTATGACATAGAAAACATTGGTAGGTTTTTTTTCCTCCATTTTTAACAAGAAATTCATTTAATGTGAAAAAATATTTCAGTCTCTTCGGTTTCATGTTAAGAGGTTTCCACTGTATTTCATTCCTAACCTACCATAATCATCTATCTGTGCATTTCGAAATAATATTTACCTAATGCATAAAATTGTTGCGCGTTGATGTCACTTCACATCACATTTTTTCTAAGTTGTTATTTTTTAAAAACGTAGCTATTTACGATCGTCTAACATAATGACTTTCGAGGGTGTTCCGCAGGTATTTTTAATGGTGCTTTATGAAAAATAAAAAGCTCTTATTAGCAGTAGAATCTCATACAATCTACATAGAGCTTATGACTAAAATACCATCTTTATACAAGTAGATGTAAGTAGAAGGTAGTTTATTGATATCTTATTGGAACTCACCTAGTGGTCTTCCTCTCACTTTTTCCGCCTCTCTATAGTGTGCCCTGTACCATAGTGCTTGGAGATGTGGATGATGACGTGGACTGAAGGTTTGCGACTCCAAGACTGCGTACAGCTCCTGGTAGACGCCACGATGGAAGGCTACCGATGCACGAGCCCTGAATAATAAATTCATAATACTAAATGATTAATCTCCACAACTATGTAACTGGCGGACCTTGTGGGCGAAAATTGAACTTCCGACCATTTAAAAAAAATCATTATAATTATTGTGGAAACGTAAGAATGAATTTTTTTTAGAATCGCAGGTTAAGTAATTTCACACGTTGTAAAAAAAATCTTGATAAAAAAAGTAATTCTACATTTTGGATGTGTTATTAATTATCTCAGATTGTTGACCCATCATCATAATTATTATTATATATATACCTATCAATTATTTGTATTAAACGCAATAAAATTGAAAACGATTTTACTATATAACACAACTATGACATATTAACAGGACTTCTTCAGAATAGAGACAGTGGCGGACTTAGCACTTGAGAGGCCCCTGGCGCAAGTGATTTTTTTTTAGATCTCATGCCTCTTGAAAATTAATACTTTCGTCCAAAATTTTGTGGTTTCTCATTTTTTTAGGTCTCCACGCTACCTTACTAATTTCTACTATGGTCCAGACTTTTTTGAGGCCTGCTGGATGCTCCGGACACCCGGCTGGTGCGCCTGTAGGTTAATCCGCCACTGGACAGAAATCGTGCAAAGTCTAGTCCACGCCAACAAAGGTCATGGGAAGCTGTTTCTGTGTCACTTCTGGTGCTTTTAAGGGCGCATCACTTCGCCATACCTCGGTATACCTCCGTACAACGGGTATAGAAACGTTGCGGGTGGAGAAATAATGTTGACTTACCTTAGAACACTCTCGTTTCCACCGAGGAGTTCACTGGGAGGGAGACTCCAAAGAAAATTGGCGAGTCTCTCTACGTCTCCTCGCTGCTGAAGTGCCTCGCACATGCACTGGACTTGCTCAGGGCTGAAGCTCAAGCTCTTCCTGGATCAAAAGAAAAACTTTCCTGTATATTAATGTATTTTTGATAAGTTAAACTTATGATAAAGCACTGTGGCTAAAATTATTTCACGACAAATCGTATAATATATTTATTTGGCTTACCAAATAATCACAGGATATATTAATTTTATAGATTTCTAAATTACGTCATATAGAGATAATTACAAGAGAGGTAAGAAAAGGCCATACTATGCAAGTCGTCGAAATAGTTAAATTTTGCGGAAATACATGCCAATGAAAAGCTGACTGTTAGGAGGGAGTGAGAAAACTTTCACATAATAGTAAACAACTGTAGCTGTTGATTTTAATAATAAGCTTAAAAATAATGGGACGGCGTACAAAATGTTTTATTGTAAGTTCGCAACCCGAAATTGAAATTCTTTTCAAAAATTAAATAAAATATATTGCAATATGATGTGCGGAAGTGAAACAGTGATAAAAATGGCATTAGTTAGATAGAAATAGCAATGAAAAGATTACACCGTATACAAACAATCATAGGTAAAAGCTTTTAATAAAATAATAAAAAACACGAATCTATAAGGATCTTATAAAATAGTTATATTTTTAGGTTGATTCCTTAACATAGATAAATATGTACCATTTTTATGTTCTTTCTTTATTCTCATTTATATGTTTAATATGTTTTTTAATATTTTTGTTATAACCGTATGTATATCGTGTTGTTAATGTATTAAACTTATAATTTGTAATGTTACAGAATGTATAAAATAAATAAACACAGATTTAAGGCCTATTATTTTTAGTGTTTCAATGGCTTAGTGCAGGATATAACGTAAATCTAGGTGTTACACTAAATGAAAGACTGGTAGAAAATGAAATGGCAGAAAATGTATTTTCGAGTCATTTTACCATACGAGTCTATTGTATAAGCGCTCGGCATCAGAAATCTCGGGTTTGAACCACATAAATTGCACAAGGGCATCTGGTGATGTCACACCCGAAATAGCTATCAACACAAGTCGTTAAATATAAAATGATTTTCTTATGTTACTTTATTTACAATTATGTATATTTTGAAGACATATTACAATACTTAAATTCCAGAATATTTCTAGTATCGGAGGGTGACTAATAATCAGTGACATAATATTTACACCGAACTCTCTTTTACGCGGTGGTTTTTTGTCGGTTTCAAAATAACACGATGCTTCATCCGACATTTTTTTTTGTTTAAATACAGTAAACCGAAAATTTCGAAATAAATATTACACAGAATCTGGATATCTTAAGTGATGAAAGCGATGTCGTACCGTGCGTAAACGTGTTCGTCTATTCCCTGATAATAAATAATCTTTTTTACAATTTTTAATAGTACATTTTTTAATAAAAATAAAATACAATAAACATTAATGAATTATATTTTTAGATATCCATTAATCAGATACACACCCATACGGGGCACTAGTATACACCATTTTTTTTTACACAGTATTATGTGGAACGTATCCACCGTATAAAAAGAGCGTTTGGTGTATATTAATTTGATTTATAAGATTTAGGCTTTCGGTTTTTTTATATAAATATACGCTCCCAAAATGGAGCATATGGATCTACACAGTGTGAAGATATCCACTCCGAAAGTAGAGTATATGGATCTTCGCAATGTAAAAAGATCTCGTCAGATTATTTTTCACGACATTCACAAAAAAAAAAAATTATTTATAATTTTATATGTAATTTGGAATTACTAATGAACGATATATAACATGACAACATGAATCTATCCTGAAAATAAGCTTCATCATTCTTAATCTATTACATCAAGGAAATATCAAAGTACAATTTCAGTCTGATGATTAAAATCAAATTAAAATAAAATTCAAATGGATAATTATATTGTCAGTACATCCTGATGGCATTTCACACTCCTTAAGCCTCCGAATTAAAAAAAAAAACATATTACACACTCCTGTGCAATACCAAATTACCATAGAAAGGTATGTGGTAATACACGTCATCGCATTATAAGTTATTGTTTTTATGGTTGAAATAATGATACTTAATGGTACGGTCGTGAACTTGTATATACACAAACAAGCCGATATAATATCACAACATATTTTTGGTAGACTCACAGTCTAGACACACCGATAGCCAATATACGACAATCGGAAAACGATCTATGTACGTATATCAAATTTAAGTTTAAATCATAGCGCTCTTAGATAGTATTAATTATTATAACGTATTGTTTAAACGTGTCGAATTTATACCGGTATTGATAAATGACAGGTAACCGGTAATCTCAGTTAAAATTAATAGTAAATTTATATTTATCATCAATCTCTTTTTCGAAATTATTTACAACTGGTAAACTTCCATATGTGAGATCACTGTTAGCGACCCGGG